>JASUDE010000080.1:40021-142082 GCA_034509685.1 Colletotrichum cereale | reverse complement strand
TAAAAATATTTTAAAAGCTATTACTAAAAAGCTTATAAGTATATTTTTAAAAAGTATCTAGTACTTAACCTATTTCTATTATAAGAAGTAGATTACTAAATAGTTATACCTAATCTTAAGGTAATATAATATTAGTATATCCTAAGTATAGGCTTAGTATATACTAACTATATTCTAGGAATAACCTAAACTATAATAAGGTTTAGTATTAGGCTCTTACTTATAGTAGTATTAAATACTATAAGTTTATTTATAAATCTATCTTAAGGCCTAATAAGCTTTTTAATAATAGAGAAGTAATCTAAGCGTATTAAATACTTTAGAAAAAGGCTAGAAATATAGCTATTACTCTAACGCTTATAGAGAATATCTAGATTTATATAGAGGCATAAGTTATTTTTATATAAAGTATATACTTTATATATACGTAGTATATAGAAAATAACTAACTTCTCTTTAGATTTTTTAAGTCTATTAAAAGGCTTTAGAAAGAAGAGGGCTTATATAGGTAGCTAGAGTAAAATAGTAAGTATAACTTTATAACCTATAGAGGGTAGACCCTTTAGGTCTATATATAGAATAAGGTAAGTATAGTTTAGGTATATACTTTACTTATACTATTAGAATACTAATATCTTTAGGTTACCTTTATTAGTTACCTATAATTAAGTAATATAAAGCCTTAGTATACCTTATATAGTATTCCTTAATTCCTAGCTTAAATTAACCTAGATTACTTAAAATAACTCTATATAGTAAGGTAGGTATATAAGTATAGTTATAAGTATATCTAGGTTAAAAAGATATTTAGTATAAAAAGAATATATAGTATATATCTCTTTAGTATATACCTAGTATATACTAAGTACTAACTTTATATATTCTTTTAGGCTACTAATATCTAGCTAGTATTAGTAGTAAGTCTATTTAGAAGTATAAATATAATATTAAAATAGATATTTATATCCCTCTTAACTAAGTACGCTTTCTATTTATATTACTTCTTTACTAAGGTTTTTATATATATATTCTACCTCTACTAATAACCCTTTTATCTTAGTTATAAAGGGATATTATAATAGGCCTTTTAGAAGAAGATAATATTACTACGTTAACTATACGTAAGTACTATATATACTAAGTAGTAATATAATATATACTAAATATATATAAAGAGGCTTCTTATAAACCTAAGGATTTATAAAGTCTATTATAAATTTAGTATAGATAGCTTTTATACTATTTATATAGTATTATAGAATAAAAATATTATTAGTACCCTTATTTAAAAGGCCTATTTACTTTAGTTTCCTAAAGGCTGTAGTTATATAGGTATTTAGTATATTCCTAGTATATATAAAGTATATACTAACTTAACGCTAGGTATAGAATAAGAATAGTCTTTTAATAAACTAAGGTTAAAGGAAGACTACTAGATTTAAAACGTTATATTATTACTAGATAGTAGATTTATTATTATCTATATTAAGTATACCTAAGCGTAAACCTTCTAAAAGGCCTAGTTCCTTAAGATTAATCTATCCTTTAAGATAGTAAAAGGAGAGATAAACACCTTTAAGATCTATAGTTAGAACGTAGAAACTTAGAGTAAGCCTAGTATATACTAAGCCTATACTTAGTATATATACTTATAATATTAGAAATTAACTCTTATATCTATATATAGATAAATCTTTATTTATAGGATAGGTATTAGCTTCTATTTTACTACTACTTTAAGAAGCTTTATTAGGTTACTAGTATTTATAGGGATTAGTACTATATAAATCTATCTAGGAATTATTTAATCTATACTATTATAATAGATATAGATAGAAAGTAGGCTAAAGGTAAGTATTATATATATTAGGCCTATACTAAGTATATATAATAATAATACTAATAACTTTCTAGGCCTTAGAGACTATCTTTATAAGCTTAACCCCTTAAGGACTTAGGAAGAGTATTTTTACTATATATTAATCTTCTATAAGGTTTATATATAGCGTAATTAGTAAAAGAAGTTTCCTAATTATCCTACTAAGCATAAGCTTTAGAGATTATAGAAGTCTATATTATCTATAGTATATACTAAGTATATTACTAGTATTATTACGTAATATCCTAAGACTTTATTATAGTTTAAGGCTAAAAAGGCTAGATAGATTATATATAGGCTTATATTAAAGATAAGTAATATTAATCCTAAAGCTAAAGTCCTAGTGTAAAAGTATAATAATATTATTAAATCTAGCTATAACTAGGATAACTATATAGTTAGGAAATAACTTTAGCTTCTTACTACTATACTTTAGTAAGGCTTAAGCTAAACACCTTCTAAGTATATACTAATTATACCCTAGGCTTAAGCGCTATATGTTTTAGTAGGCTAAAATAGTAAAAAAGGAAATTAGTATTAGGATTAAGTCTTTATAGCGTAATTAAAACTAAATAGTACGCTATACCTAAACGCTTATAAAAATATAGAGAAAGTAAGTTAAATAAGCCTAACGCTATAAGGAAGATCTAAATCTCCTATTTAATCTATATAACGCCTATAACACTTTAGTTTATACTATTAAAGATAGTAGTATAGTAAATAAAGATAATAATAGCTTAAAGAGGAGTAAGGTATCTCCTAAAGCTTCTAAGGTTTAGTCTAGTATATCTTAAATAAAGTCTAAGTATACTCTTAGTATATCTAGGGAAGGCTCTAAGTATATATAGACTTCTTCTTTAGTATTATCTCCTCCCTTACTAGCCTTACCTTTAGTATTAACCCCCCTTACGTCTTACTTCTAGTTATAAAAGTAAACTTCTTATTCTTAATTAATAGGCTAGTAGGAGGTTAATATATTTATATAGAGGTTATAAGCTTATTCCTAATAGTAGTGTATCTAGACTAAAAGAGAAGAGGATTAAGTTAGAATTTAATAGCTAAAGTATAAAGTAGAAAGGTTAAAGTAGGAGAAGTAAATTTAAGACTTAGAAGTAGAAGTAGTAAGGCTTAAGAGGGAATTAGGTAGAGAGTAAATTTAGTATATAATTAGTATATATATAGTATATAGAAAGTATTATCTTTTTAGTTATTAACTATAGTATAATACTACCTTAGTATATACTAAGACTAATTCTAGTTTTTTCTAAACTCTAGTTAATTCCTAGTATGTTATAAGCTTATTCTTAGTATATACTTACTTACCTAAAAGTATTACTATAGTAAATACGTAGTATATACTTAGATACTATCCTAGTTAGCCTTAAAGATAATCTCCTTCTATATAGTCTTAGACTTATTCTAAAAGCCTATTAAACGTTAGCTATATATATACTAAGATAATACTAAGGATATATATAAGTCTAGTAGGAAGAAGCTATAATATAGGCTTTAGCCTTATAGGGAGCTAGAAAAGTTAGTATTATATATATACTAAGGATATACTAAGTATATACTAGAAGCCTTCTTCTTACTTAGGCGTAAGGCTAAAGTAGGAGACTTAGGAGTGTTCTTATAGGGGGTGCTTATTATAGGATAAAGTGGCTATTATAGATTACCTAGCCTAGCTATAGATCCTACTAGAGATACTATAATCTACCGGTTAGCTAGCCTATAGTTAGTCTATAGAAGCCCTACCTAGCGCTAGCCTATAAGGGCTAGTACTACTAGCTATAGCTTTAGATTAGTAAGTTAACTAATCTATTACCTATTTTTAACTATATTAAGTAGTAGTATAACTACGTTATAATACTATAGGATATTAACCCTTTACTACTATTAAGATTTATAATAAGAGGTAAATATACTAACTATAATTAAGAGGAGCTATTTAGGTAGTTTTCTTTTAATTATAACTAATTAGAAGCCTATATTTCTTTACTAATTAGCTACTAATATACGCCTACTAGTAGAGTTATTTACCTATAGCCTACGTTATAATAACTACCTACCTAGCTAAAGCTAACATCCCTCTAGCTAACACCCTTACTTTTAATAACCTTACTTTTACTACCCTTCTTTATACTCTTTTTTACCTATTATACTATTAAATCTACTACTACTAAAACTACTATTAATTAAGGCACTTAAGAGATAGTAGTAGTAAAGTTACTAGCTAAAGCCCTACTAGAAGTATAGTACCTAATTTCCCTTAAAATCTATATTATTCTACTATATATATATAAATAATTATACCTACTACTACTAACTTTACTATTAAGACTTTATATCTTAAAATGCTTTTTTCTACTATCTACTAGACTATAATCTGCCTTTACTAGCTTTATTATAGCCCTTACTACTTTTATTAACTTTACTATTACTACTATTACTTTCTATAGTCTTTTTACTACCCTTTAGCCTATTAATAAGTAAGTAATCTATATTACTAGTAGTACTAGTCCTCTTCTTAACTATAAAATCTAATAAGGCTATTAAAGCCTTTTACATAAGAATAGCTATAATTTAGGCTTAGTAAGATAAAGAAGAGCCTTAGTAAAAGACTAATAAGTAAGTCCTTAGTATGTATAATCTACATATAGGTTATTACCTAAAGTACTTAATAAAATATATAAAGCTATTACTACTAATACTACTTCTAGTATATACCTAACATACCTATTAACTACCTCTATAGCTTTAGTTACTACCTATAACTACTTTTACTAAAGCACTTATATTACTAGCCTAGCTACATTACCTATACCCTAGATATAGAAGAGGTAACCTACCTAAAAGTAAATCTTATGCATACTAATAACTTTAAAAGTAAAAAGAAGAGATTTAATCTCTTTAGTAGTAAGTTAGCTAGCTTTATAACTACCTACTACTACTACTACTAACATATTATAAAGCTGCTTAGTACTATAGTTAAGATACCCTAGATAAAGAAGATAATAAGGAAGATAATAAGGAATATAATAATATTAGCTATATAGTAGAAACTAGTCCCTAAGATAAAGATAATAATAAAATAATTTATACTAAGGAATATTACTATAACTATAAGGAATTATCTAGCTATATAGAGTAATAATATAGCTAGCTAAATAAATCGTACGCCTATACACCTAGCTAGCTATTATACTTCTAGCTAAACTACTAGCCTACTTAGCTAGTTAAATATCTATACCTATACACCTAATTAGTCTAACTATATAAATATTTATACGCCTAGCTAGCTAGCCTACTAGTAGACTATTATATAGCTACTTAACTAAATAGCTAGACTATATTGTTGAATTTAGCGGGTTATAGGGGTAAAATTACAGTATATTATTTATTATATCTTCTTCTATGTTTTTATTTCTTATAGCTGAAATTCACCCTTAAAGTTATCCCTTAAGGGGTAAATAGCGGTAAATCTATAGCCTCTTATTAGCCTAATTCCCCTATAAAGTAGGGTATATTACCTATAGATTCCCTAGCACTTTACTATATACTACTATACTATTTTACTAAATTTAACACACCCCCTTAGGGCTGCCTAATTCTATAGAGTAATAACCTATAATAGGGCTAGCCTAACCTTACTTTATATAGTGTATTTCTCTTCTATATTATTATTATCTTATACGTTATCTTTTACTATATTTACTTCCTATTTTAATTTATCTTCTTCTATCTTATACGTATAATTCGCTTTAATCTATACCTATTAATTACTTATACGTAATTACTACGTAAATTTAGTAAAAGGTTACACTATAAGCGCCTTTATTATCCTATCTACTATTATTTTAGTAGACTACTAATACTTTATAATAATCCTCCCTTTAGTAACTTCTTAGTATAGCTAGTAGTTATAAATATCTATATAGTAAAGCTTTATCTATAGCTAGATTACCTTAGTGCTAACAAGGCGTATAGTCTATATATTATTATAGTTAATTTAAACTATAGGTTACTTTATAGCCTCTTTACTAGGTAATAGTTAGGCGCTAGCCCTACGTTTTATAGGTAGTTTTACCCTTAGTATAGTAATTAGTTAACTAGTAAAAAGAGCTTCTTTTATAGCTAAGGAAAAGGCTAAAAGTTCTGCCTTAGTAGTTAACGTTATAATAGTATTTTACTTATTAGCTTACTATATTACTATTCCTCTAAATAACTTTATTACTACTACCTATAAGCTCTTCCTATCTAAGTTATTAGTAAAGCTTACGTTAGCTAATACCTTAAGGGTGTTATTATAGCTGCCTTTATTTATACTATATATAAGGTAAAGATACTATAAATAATAGAGGTAATTTAGTATATAGTCTACTACTTATTAGTAAATATCTTTAGGATTACAGTTAAATTATACTAACCGGCTTACTATAAAAGTAACGTTTAGCTAAGTTATTACTATAGTATATAAGATTATCTCTATTTTTTACTAATAGTAGGTAACTATTAGTATATTATAAGGGGTTATAATATAGTTAACTATACGTATTAATAGGTAAGTAATATATAAGGGGTTTTAGTTTAATTATACGTAACTAGGAAGTGTAACTATTATAGGCTGCCTAGTTGAATAGGTAGTAAAATACACCGTTAGCTGTAGTAGATACTATAGCTAAACTACAGCTAATAGCTATAGTAGGTTATTAGAGATAAACCTATTAAACCTAGTGGGTTTAGTAATACTTAGTATTATAACACTAGTAACTTTTCTCTTATAGTAAAGGTACTAGAAAATACCCCTTTTTTAAGTAATAATAGTAAGGGTTTCTTACTTATATAAATCGTTACGTATAGGATACCTATCTATTTATCTATACTTTTACTATCCTATTAGTAATAAGCCCCTTTAGCGCCTTATTAGGTAATAACTTTGTAAATCTATTAGCTAGGTTATTACTACTATAAATCTATTATATCTTATAGATCTTATAGCGTTTATATAACTAGTAGAGAGCTATTATATTAATTATAAGGCGCTTCTCCTTAGTAGTACTAAGTTTTATAAGGTATTTATAAAGGGAGTATAAGTTAGTATAAATAACTATAGGTATCTATAGTATCTTAAGTTAGTTTATAACTATTATAAGGGTAGTCTTTACTATATAGGTAATATCTGCTTTAGTAACTATTATGTATATTTTAGAGGTAAGGATACTATAGGTAACCCTCTTATACTTTATTAAACTAAAGTAGATAATATTACTATTAATAGTAAAGTAACTATTATCACTAGGGTTTTTACTAGTTAGTTTGTTACTATCCTTTTTATTTATAAGGATAATAATAAAACTAAGTTAAGACGTAAGGTCCTAGTTATTTATAAAGGATCTATTAATAAAGATAAATAGTTTTATAGTTATAAGGTAAATAGGTATAAAGCAAAGTCTATAGTTAAGGTTACTTATTTACTACGTAATATAGCAGTTAAGATCTCTAATCTTTTTAGCTATAGGGGATTAGTGTTACACTATAACTAAATAGTTAAAGTAAGCCTTAGGTTAATAGATTAAAGCAATATACGCCTTATGTATATGTTATTTAATATATTACTAGAGAACTTATAGTAAGTTAGGGTTAATAGGCTATAATTACTTACTTTAGCCCTTTTAGTAGAGGGTAATTTTACTATTAGTTCTAAGTAAAAGCACGCTACTATTAAAGGTAATATTTTAGCTAACATTAAGGAATTACTTTAGTTTTACTATAACAGTAGCGTTCTTTAGTTTAACGACGTTATAGTAAGAGAAAGCCTTATCTATAAGGCTAATAGTATTATTAGTCTATATACTAATTAACTTAAAATTCTTATTATTAGTAGAAGAAATAAGTAGGTAAGGGTTAAAGGTTAATATATCTATCTAGAGATTCTCTCTATAATAGGTACTATATATTACCTACTAGTAAGTCTCTACCTTTAGGATGCTATATAGTAGTCTTATAACTTTTATAATAGTATTTAGTAGGTAAAGGTAGCGTATTTCTATAGGTAGGTAGGTAAGAATTATATAGTTAAGGTTAGTAGTAGACTAGGTATACGCTTAGGTGATATTACGTAGCTAAAGGATATAGCCCTTACGGAGTAAAGATAGGGTAAAGGTAAGTAGTAGCTATTAGGCTATTTACTAGATAGTTAGTAACTACGTAAGAATTACAGCCTTACTATTATTAGTATACCCCTAAATTATAAGACGTAACTTCTTATAGGGTTAGTCTTTTTTACCTTTTACTTTATAGACTATTTATAACTTAAAGATTTATATTCCTTTATATTCCTTTTTATTATAAATAACTATATAAAATACACTATAGTCCTTAAGTCTTTTTACCTTTATAAAGTTAGAGTAGATAAATAGCTTGTTAGGTGTAGTAATAACGCCTTCCTTACGTAATTTCACTATAAAGGTATAGTCTTTTACCTCTTTAGTAGTAAGAAAGGCGTAACTAATAATAAAGATGTTAGGGGAAACCTTAGTAATAAAGGTAGTAGGGTTTTTTCTTAGCCTACTATAACCTCTTTATAGTAGTTATTTTAGCGTAACTATAATAGTATTATAAACCTCTTTATATAGCTAAAGGCCTAGTGTAATAACTTCTTACGCTTATAGCTTATTAGTTAGTTAAAGATTAGCGTTATTAATAGCGCTTTCTTAGTCTTCTTCCTATATATAGTAAGGTTTTATAATAGTAATATAAAAGTCTCTTAGGCTATAGGGAAGTTTAATAGTATAGGTATAGCTGTTATTAGTAATAAGCTGAAATAGACTTTTCTATCTGTGTTTCTTACGCTATATGTATATAAGGGATTAAAGTAAGAGGGCTATAGTAGCTATAGTATCTAGGCTGTTTTATATAGTAAGCGCCTTATTAACTTATCTTTTTATATAGATTTAGTATACTTCTTCTATTACTTTCTTTATAGCTTCTACTTACTACTAGGTTATAGGTAATAAAGGGGAATTAATAGTAATATAGGGGTATATACTAAATATAAGAAGGGTAAGGATAAGACCGTTTAGGCTAGTAGTGTTATTAATTGCTTTTACTATAAGTTAAAGTGTAACTTTAGGTTTTATATTTAATTTACTATAAATTACTTTATAAGTATAGTAAAGAGTAGCGTAATACTATTTAACTTTACTAATGCTTTAATAGGCTTTAATAGGTATTTCTTTTACTTTAATAGATAACCTTTAGGTAGTACGTTTAAACTTAGCTACGTAGAAATTAAGGCTAGTGTTTATAATAATTTAGTCTAGTAGACTAAAGTATACGTTAATCTAGTATATTTATAGTGCTTCTTATATATATTCTATAGTAATAGAGCATAAAAACCTTACTATATTAAATATAGTAGCTCTATTAATAACGTAAAGTACTAGCTTATTACTATTAAGATATATTATACCTATAAGAATTTTATAGTTAAACTTATAGTTATTATAAAGGGTGAATTTAAATCTTCCTAAGGCCTTTACGTTTAGCTAGTAGTAATAGTAGAATTTATTAATCTCCTTAATTAATAAGATTTCTACTGTTTTACTAGTATGCTAAAGTACTTTATAAAGCTACTAAACTAATAGGTAGCTAAATCTATAGTAAATTTACTATAGCTTAATATTAGTTAAATAGTAATTTACTACGCTTTACTTAGGTAGTTCTAAAAGTATCTATACGTAACCCTATTTATAGATAATAGGTATAACTATCTTACTTTTAATAAGTAAGTTAGTAAGATTATTAAATCTAATACTATTATTATTTATATCTTTTAGGTAGAGGAGAAATAGTATGTCTAAGGTTATAATATAGAAAGTAAGTTTACTAATTAGCGTAAGTACTTTTATAGCTTTAAGAGACTTAAAATTCTTACTACTATTAAAGTAAATACTAGCTTTATTAGTATAGGTTATATCTAGTAGTAGTTTTATATTAAGATACTTATAGAGGGTGTAATATTACTATTAACCTATAGTTAATATATAGGCTGTGCTAGTATTAGGTATAATGCTTTAGAAGGTTGTTATAGTGTACTAGTTATTAAAGGTAAATACCTTACTATTACTATTACTTTTTATAGTAAGTCTATAGTAAAGAGGGTTATTATAGGTAATTACGTAAAGGGTAGCCTAGTTATAAAGTTATTTAAAGACTTTAGGGCTATTAACTGCTTTTTTACTATAGAAGGTTATAGATATAAAAAAGGTATTATTACTATAGGGGCTAGTGTCTTTATTACTGCTTTTATATTTCTTTTTAGTCTTATTATAGGTAGTAGCTTTTAGTCCTTTATATTCTATAAAGAACTAAGTAAATCCTAGTAAAGTCTTTATAAAATATTAGCTTTTATATCTTTAGAAGGATACGTTACGTTCTTTTATTAAATACTTAGTTAACTAATAGCTAGTCTTACTATAGATAAAACACTTTTTTATAGTAAAATTCCCTTTTTTATAGGGTTTTTTATATAGGCTGTATATATAGTTATATTACTATTACTATAACTAATAGCTATTATAACTATTATACTTATAGTTAACCTAGAAGTAGCTATCTTCCTCTTAAGTCTAGCTAGCGTAATACTACGCCTTAGCTTTATGAATTACGACTACGTTACTTACGCTATTATAAAGTTATACGTAAAGCGTGTTATATTTTACTAGTAGATTAAGAAGTACTATAGCGTACTTAGGAATACCTTAGTAATAAGTAATTAATATGTTATAATACTCCTTATTACTTAGAAGTCTATGTTATTTCACTAATTTTATAAGTAAGTTTACCTTATTAATAAGAAGGTTAAGGACTTTAAGCTTATTCTTACTAGGGTTCTTATAGGTAACTAGCTTAAAGTTAATATAGTAAAGCTTAGTTATATAGACTTAGTAGACTTTATCTCTTTTAAACTAAGCCTTAATCTCTACTATTAATACGTTAAAATTACTAGTATACTTATAGAGAGTAGTAAAGTAATACTCTTATAGTTTACTAGTAAGTATAACTATAATTATAGTACTATATTAGCTATAATTTATCCCTACTTATATATAAAGATTAATAAAGATAAAGAGTTTTAAGTTAATAGTCTTATAAGGGCTAGCGCTATACTTTAATATAGTATTATTAGAGTATAACTTAGTAAGGTTAGTTATCTAACGGGCTGTAATTTTACTATTTTTAGTTACTATAAGGAGATTTATAGTAATAGCGCTTATATAGTAACTAGGTTAGCGACTTTTTTTAGGTAGTAGTAGCGTAAATTCTACGTTAAGGTATAAAGATTCCTTAATAAATAGGGTATCTATATGTTCCCTACGCGGTTCTTATAGTAGGCTTATAGTTTTCCTTTAGTTATTTTATAGTATTTTATTTTAACGGTTTAATAGGTATAAAAAATTAAAGTTATTAGTAATCTTATTATAGAAATCGTTATCTTTAATTCTTTTTTAGAAGCTTTTAGACTTTTTTATAACTAAGTTAATTATCTCTTTATTTTATATAGGGAAATCCTTATAGTTAATAAGTTTATAGATCTTATCTATAATATTAGAATTACTACTTCTTAGGATCTAGACTCCTTATTCTATAAGAAATTTATAGAATTTAATAAGTAGGTCTTTATCTATAGCGTAAAAATTGTTTCTTAACTACCTACTAAAGAATAAATAGGTACTATCTTAGAGGTTAGCTTTAATTACGTTTGTTTTAGTAAAAATCGTTATTCTATAGATAATAATAGTACCTAACGCTTTTCTATAGTTATTACTTAGGAGGTTATTAGGTATTTTATTAATCTATGTAATACCCTATAGTTATTTATTAATATAGTAAGTTAGTTTCTTTAGTATCTAAAATATAGCTTTAGGGTTTATAGTCTATAGTGTAGGTTTTAGGGAGATTTACGTTGTTTTTACTACTTTTAACTAGGATCTTATAGTTTTTACTAGTAGTTCTTCTACTTTAGACTCTTTATTACTTACTAGTAATATATTTAATAGTAATCTTATAGGGGATTTATCCTCTACTAGGGTTTTTAATAAAGAAGCTCTTAGTACTATTCTACGCGTTATACTTAAAGTAGAGTTATTACGTTAGGTTTTTATTATTTTTAACTTTACTTATAGGTTATTTTTTAGTAACTATATAAAGGTTAGGTTATTTAATAGTATGTAAATTAAGGTGTTTTTTATAGTCTAGAATTAACTTTTTATAAAGCGATAAAGTCTTAAAAGGGCGTAGGATAGCTATGTATTCTTAGTGTCTTCTCTACTTACTAAGGGGGTAAGTTACTTATTTACTTTAAATCAGCTAATTAGGCTTTTTACTACTGTGTTAAGTAATAAGGGGTTTTTTTAGTAAGTAGTATAAAATAATTATAAGGCGTATCTATAAGTGGTTTTGTTACGTGCTCTCTGTCTGTAGAATAACTCTCTTTAGGCGTTTCTCTTAGTTAAATTGTCTCTTTTAGTAAATCCTTACTAATCTATAGTAAATTGTAGTAGTAGTTACTATAAAAGTAACTACTAATTAGTGTTAGTATATTATAAGGGGTTGTAATATAGTTAACTATATGTATTAATAGGTAAGTAATATATAAGGGGTTTTAGTTTAATTATATATAACTAGGAAGTATAACTATTATAGGCTGCCTAGTTAAATAGGTAGTAAAATACACCGTTAGCTATAGTAGATACTACAGCTAAACTATAGCTAATAGCTATAGTAGGTTATTAGGGATAAACCTGTTAAACCTAGTGGGTTTAGTAATACTTAGTATTGTAATAGTAACTTTTTATAAAGAGGTAATTCCTTTATAAAGTAGTAAATCTTCCTTACCTATTAGGGTTAATTTTAGTACGTTATTTCTATATAGTAACTTTATAGCCTTTTTATAGTATACTAACTATAACAGCTAGAGACGTTTTATAGTTTAATTATATAGTACTTTAATACCTAAGAACTACTAAAGTAGCCTACTACCTTTAAGGTAATATTATCTTTAGAGGGCTACTATTACTTCTTAGGCGGTAGGCTTATCTTTATAGCAGAAGGTAAGTATGTAGTTATCTATATAAAAGAAGAATATAAGGCTGTTTTTTATTTAGTAGTAATTCTTACCTACTATATAGTAAAACCTAAGCTTATAGAGGCTTTTTTTAAAGTGCCTTTACTATAGTAATAGTAATTAGTAGAGGCTATATAGCGCTTTCTAAAGCTAGAGAATTTAGCCTATATAGTAATAGCCTAGTAGTATCTCTATATATATAATTTTATTAATTTCTATATAGATAAAGGCGTTTACTACGTTATATTAGAGAAGCTTTAGATTAAATTATATAGTAATTACTATAAGTATTTTAAAGGATATACCTATAAGTATAGCTATATAAGTATTATATAAATCTTTTACCTATTAATTACTATAGATTACTAGCCTTACTTTAAATTTAGTAAGTCTACTATACTTATTTAGCTTATAGGTATATACCTATTAGTAACTAAGTACTTAGTGCCTTATAGCTTCTCTTTATACTACTTTACGTTATAATTATAATTCTTTATAACTATATAGTAAGAAAGCGCTAGGCCTACTAGCTAAGAAGGCTAAAGGAAAAGTATAAAAACTACACCTACCTCTAACAAACTCTAATTGTAGTAACGCGTATACTAATTGATAGGTCTTTTAATTCTTAGACCTAATCTAAAGAGAAAATCTAAAAAGATAAAGTATTAATAGAGAAATTATAAAAATACTAATATATATAAAAGTAATAAGCTTATAGTAATAACTATATATTAACTATCTATATATCTACTATCTCTATAATAACTATAGGGCCCTTCTACTTATAGACTCTGTTTTTACCTTACTATTTTAAGCCTTAACGTAAGACCACTTCACCCTATTATAATTATCCCCCTTAAATTAGTTATAAGTCCTTATAAGACTAATTTAAGCTTCCTTACGTTAAAAGCATATTAATTAATAATAAAAGAAAAAAAAGAAAGAAACATTATAAAGTATTTAGCGCTTATAATAATAGCTAAGTTACTATTATAAAGTAAGACCTTATAGATACGTAACCTTATTCTATAATCTGTAGTAATTATTACTACGTAACTCTTTACGTTAAGCCTTATATATCTTATTCTATTTAAAAGCTTAATAAAGTTAAAACTAGCCTTCTTAAGAGGGTAGATAGGTAAAGTTATAATAGGCGATATTACTAGAAGTGCTTTATTTAATCTACTTCTATTAGTCTACGCGTTAATTAATATAATCTTTATAGAAGTAACTTTAGATATCTAAAACGTCTAGCTAAAGTAGGTATAAAGGATATAAAGGTATTCCTAGATCTATTAGGCTACCTTAATTATTATTATTATTATTCTTATTATTATCCTAGACGCCTAGCTTACTAACCTGCCTAATAAGGGTATTTAGGTTGAATTTGTTAGGAAGATTAGACGGTAGATCTAAAAGAGGGGAATTATTAAAGCTTATAGTAGATTAGGTCTATAAATTACCTAGCGTATTTAGAGCTATAGGTAGGGTCTTCTCCTTTAGTTACGTATTAATAGGTAGAAGCGTAGGTATAGCTAAAGGTTAATATAACTAAGGAAGAAGCGTTAGGAAAATAGGGTTCTTACTAAAGTTATTATATAACTAGGTGACTTTACGTAGAGGTAGGTTATTATAAAGGCTTTATATATTACAAAACTCTACTATAATTATAGATACTATTTATAATACTAAAGGGACTTTACCCTTAATCTTATAGTTCTTATCCTACTAATAGAGCTAGGTAAACTTAGTTAATAACACTCTAAGCTAGAAAAAGGTTTACACCTATTCTATAGCATAAAGACTATAAGTAAAGCTATTATTTTATTATTTAGTATTTACTATATAAGCGTTTAATATAGTAACTATAATAGTATCTATTAGAGCTCCTAAGTAGTAGTACTAGTTTTATAATACTTTAACTACGTTTATAAATAATTCGTTATACTTAGACGTCTAAGTAGAGTTAGTAAAATAAATATATTTAATAACTTAGTTAACTAGTAATACAGCCTAATAATTATTACTATAGTTAAGTAAGAAGATAAAGTAGTTAGAATTAGTAATAATGTTAATTTAATTATAGATAATATCTATAGTATTAGAAGTAATAGGAAAACTAGGTACCTAACTAGAACTAAAAGGAGGAGCCTAAATAGATACTAAGGACTTATAAACGCTAAGCTTAATAAAGGCGCACACTTTATTACTATTAAGGTTCTCTCTATATATTAAAGTGCCTATAGTATTATATAGTCTAGTAGTATACTTAAGCTTAATAGGGTTAAGCTCTCTTATAGTTAGGTTGTTAAAGCGCCTACTAGCACTATATTAAGTAATAAGATGCTTGCGTAATAAACCTATATATAATTTACCTAAAGAGGTATACTACTTAGCTACTAGGACTAAGTAGGGGTTACTAAGTAATAGATTTCCTTATAGCTATAATACGTTATAACTATTAAAAGTATCTACTAGTTAGAATTAGTAGACCTAATAATTAAATAGCGTAAGGTAGAAAGACTTAGTTACCTCTTCCCTAAAGGTAATATCTTTATTCTTTTTAGCTTTCTTACCTTTAGGTTTCTTATGTAGGTTAAAATAATAAGTACCTTAGTAAAGCTTGTTTTTTATAGTATAAACGATAGGGTCTTATATAGCTAGGTTCTAAATTATTCTACTATAGTAGTTCTTCTTTACTCTATTTAGTAGCTAAATTACTAAACGACTAAGAGGTACTAGCGTAAGAGGTAGAGAGGGTAATTTAGGCAGTAATACCTATAGTAGTAAAGAAGAAGTTATATCTTAAGTAGACTAAAGAACTTAAGTAGTTAGTTCTGTAATACTATTATTATTCTTAGATCTATCTTATAGAGAGAGAGCGTTTTAGTCTATTAGAGAACTAGTGTTATTACCTAGGCTAAAAAGTCTAAAGGGTATTTAGGTTATAATTTTAAATACCTTTAGGAAATCTAACGCCTTTACAGCCTCTTACTATTCTTTCTTTTAGTTAGGTCTATTATTTCTAAATAGCGTAATTAAGATTTATCTTTCCTTAGGAATATTATTATTTATAAAGTTAGTGCTTATATAGTTAAGCTAATTCTCTTTAGCCTTAGTAATAGAGGTAGTAATTAGGTATAATAGGCCTATATAGAAGAAGCTTTACACCTAATTAAGAAACTTAAGCCTTAATGCCTAGAGAGGAATGTTAGTATTACTTAGGTTAACTAGAGTTACTTATTAGCCTATAACTTTATATGCTGTTACTAAGATATCTTTATATACCTTTTTAACACCTTATAAAAAAACCTTTATTTAGTCCTTAGCTTTTTTCTTCTTCTATTAATTATTATAAAAGTATAACTAGCTACTTCTTTAGTTAACTATTAGACCTAAGTAAATATGTTTATTCTAAATAGTTATACTTATATAGAAAATTAAAAGGTTAGGATTATCTATTAGTAGAGGCTATATGTTTTATAGCTCTAACTTACTAGTATAGAAGGCTTTACTCCTAATAATAGGCTAAGTAGTAATAGCTTTAGCCTTACGTAGGCTTTAGACTAAGTATATAAGTCTTATATAAACGTCGTTAAGTTTAGGTGAAATTTTAGCTTTAAGGGTACTAATAAGGTTATATAGGCTAGCTATAAGTTATTAACAGTATAGAGGAGGTATCTATTTACTATATATATTTACTATAGGTAGCTAGTTTCTAATAAAGTCCTCCTAAGTTAAGATATTATCTATACCTATCTAAAGGCTAGTATTAGTAAGTAAAAGTATCTTTAGATTAGCTTATAGAGGCTATAGAGGATTTTAGACTAAAGTATTAGTAATATTAATACAGCTAGCTTATTCTTAATAAAACTTACTTATAGTAATTGTCTTTAGTAATAGAATTAATAGAGTTACTTCTATTATAAATAGAAAGCCTTTTTTATAAAGCTTCTCTATCTTTACTTTACTAAGCGTATTATTATATAATATAAACTTTACTATTATCTTTAGTAGTTATCTTTATATTAACTATATTTATAATAATATTTATAGATTTAATTGATTTTATAAGTTATAATAAACTTAATGTGTTGCTACTAGGCTTAAGTTTGTTTAGATAGTAAAAAGGTAAAGTCTATAAGAAATACTTCCTTAATAATGTTTCTAGTAGATATAAAACTTAAGGAAAGAAATAAAAAGGAATAAAGAAACGTAATCTCTACCTTTAATTATTTCTTTTAAAGGTAAAAAAATAGGGATAACTTATAAAGAAAAAGGTATAGGGTATAGTTATATAAAAGGTAAAAAAGGTAAAGTTAGTAAATATATAAGTTAATAAAAGAAAAATCTACCTACTTCCCTTTACTTCCTCTTATATAATAAATTTACTTTTGCTTTTCTACTAATATTACTAACCTACTAGTAATATCCCTCTTTTTCTTTTTTTCTTTTTTTATTATTTAACCTATCTAGTTAAATACTTTTCTTATTTCTCTATTTTATAAAGATTCTCTTTCTATAAATAAAGAAGGAAAAACCTCCTCTTACCTAAAGCTCTCCTTATTAACAGTATAAATCTAAGAATTACTACCTATAACTATAGCTAATTATAGCTTCTTAATTAATAGTATTAAAAATACTAATTAACCTTATTCCTACAACCTACCTACTAAGTAAATCCTCTAGCTACTTAGGGCTAATACTAAACCTATACCTTTAAAGAAGGTAAATAACTTACCTCTATATATATCTCTTATTAACAATTAACTTTAGGTATGTCTGTATAGTCTTTTTCTTTTCCTCCTCTAACTATTATTAACTTTACTTATAGGCTACTGCTTTACTAGTCTAGATGCTTCCTAATATCCCTTAAAATAAGTACTTTAAGGTTGCGTTTATTCCTTAGATATAGCTAAATAAATCGCCTAGCGTTATATAATTAAACTTCTAGCTTAAATACTTTAGCCTAAGAGACTATAGTTATATATATTTAAGAACTAGAGGTTAAGGTAACCTTTATTAATAAGTCTTTATTTATTACTTTATAGCTACTATTTAGAGTATATAAATAGCTAAGGTGTTTAAACGTATTACTACTATATATAGTTTCTTTATCTAGGCCTATAGAGGTTATAATACTATACCTTATAGCTATTATAAAGAGCGTGTATATATAACTAGGAATAAAAAGACTAGTGCTTAGGTCTATAAGCTATATTTTAAGTGCGTGTCCCTCTTAAGAACTCCTTACGCTAATTACTTTTACTATAAGACCTAAAGCTTTTACTCCTATAATAATAAGAGTATTTACTAGCGTTATAGTTATAGTATTAAGAAGAAGAAAAAGAAGGAAAAGAGTAGTAAGTTTAATAAGCTCCTTATCCCTAACTCTAGGATCCTAATAACTATAGGCGTAAGTACTATTAACTAATTTAACTTCTAATAGTTTTTTAAATAGAAGCACCTAGCCTAAGCTATAGAGTTTAAGCCTAGCGTATCGTTTTACTACGCTTATTACTTATTTACTTTTTAATAGCTAATACGCTTTACTACTAAGTAGGTTATGTCCTCCTTAGGACTTTAACTAGTTAAAAAGATATAAAATAGGGAAATAAAACTTTAGAATTAAGCTTTCTTTACTCTTAAAGTAAATAATAAAGGAAATTATAAAAATAACGTAAGGATAGGTCTAAGAATAAGTTAAAGGAAAGGGTCTTATAGATAAATAGTCTTTAATAAAAGAAATTATATATCTTCTAGTTCTTCTATCTCTATATAGTTTTTACCTTTCTCTATACTTATACTAGGTATTACTACTTCTAAAGTCTATTATTTTACCCTTTTATATACTACTTTAAGGTCTACTAAATACTATCTAGACCTTATAATAATAGCTTAAAAGGACTTATCCTTATTCTTTTCCCTAGGTAATAAGGGTTTTTCTACCTCTTTATCTTTAACATCGTCTTCTTTAAGTTATTCTTATCTAAACGTAAGGAAGACTTTTATAATATTTTATTCTAAATTAGATCTAAGAATCTCTAGATTAATAGGTTCCTAATACCTATTAGGTACCTTAATAAATTTTTATAGTTAGTTACTACTAAATGTTTTCCTAATAACTTTATCCCTAGATAATATTACTAAACAGTATAATAGTATGTTAAAGGCCTAAGATAAGATCTTAAACAGTCCCTACTATTAGTAGTTAAGCTTTATAATTACAGACTTATTAATTAACCCTTTAACGTTAAACACTAAGACTAAGTCTCCTACTTTAAGTTACTCTTCTTACTAGGTGTAGGTATGTCTCTTATTATAATATTCTATAGCCTTCTAATATTATATTACTATAGCTTTCTAGGCTTTATTATAATCCTTATTAAGCTAAAGAAAGGCTTATAGTCTTATTTAGACCTCCTCCTCTCTTATTATAACTAAAGCCTAGTTTAAGACCTACTACGTAAGTATAAAGGTCTTAATTAAAGTAACAGCTTTATATCTATATATTAAGTAGAAAGGGCTAAAGCTAGTAGGGAAATAAACACTAGTTTAATCTATAAATAGGGTAGTAGAGAGATACAGCTAGGGATTAAGTTATATACCTTTAATAAAAGTTAAAAGCGTATAGGCGATAGGTTAATATCCTATTTCTATAGCTCTATTAGCTTTAGGGTTATAGGCTAATATAACTCTTCTCTTTATACTATACTTTTTATTAAATTAGATTATATGCTTCTTATTTTTAGGTCCTCTATTAATAATTAATTCCCTATATAGACTATAACAGTAGATAATCTCTTCTTATATAAATTTAGTAACACCTTTTAAATTAGCTTTTTTTAGCTACTAGGCTTCTAGCTAACCTGTTATTAGGTCTCTTAACTTAACTAAGTAGTATTTATTAATGCGTTATATATCTAGAGATACTTATGTAAATAGTAGACCTTTAGGGGTAGTATAAGTTCTCTTATTATTAACCTGCTATCCTTATTATAGTTAACAGTTAGGGTAGGATTTAACTGCCTTTACTACTTTAGTATATATACTATTTTAGATATAATAGTCTATAAGCCTTTTTACTATAGCTTCTTTACTATAATAGCTGCTTTTAGTATAAGTATTTATAATAAGGTAATAGTATTATTTATAGTTATTAACTACTTATTATAGTATTAGTTTTATTACTATTAGCTGCGTAAAGAGTAAGTAGTCTTATAGAATATAGTTTAAAGCTTTACCCTTAAATTATTAGTACTAAGTAGTATAAACTCCTAGCAGTTATTATTATGTTAATAAGTAGTATGTAATCTACTTAGACTTTATTAAATAGGTCTGTAAATCGTCTAAAATAGTAGAGGGTATTATTAGGAGGTAATTAAAGGAGTTATTATTATTTACGTAAACCTCCTCTATTCTTTTACTATTACTATATAACTATACTTCCTTAAAGAAAGATCTAGTCTCTATATTAGTAAAAAAGATCTATAAATTAATCTAGTTATTAATTTCTCCTTTTACTTCTTTATCTAAAGTATCTAAAGGTCCTTATAGTTTTCATAACAATCTATCTACTATAGTGTTTTAAGATCCCTTAATATAGTAGACTTTAAAATTAAATATATAGATCTAAGTAATCTATTAAATAACTAAGGCACTAGGAAGGTTAGTAGTAGCGCTATTAAGTTACGCTACTAGCGTTTAGGTATTAGTCTCTAAGACAAAGTGTTAGCTATATAGGTAGTTATAGTAGTATTTTAAGGCCTTTAGGACTCTATAAAGTTTCTTTTTCCTAGCATTATAGTTAAGCTTTACACCAGCCTATATCTTACTTTTAAACCTTATAACTGCTTACTTATTACTAATGAATTAACCTAGTACTCCTCTCTATCCTCTACTGCTTATATCTACTATAAGGTAAATAGTACTACCTTTAGGACTATAGTTAATTAAGATAAGTATAGGAGCTATAGTTAGCTTAGATTTAAGAATATCTATTGTAGCTTACTGTTTTAACTCCTATATAAAATAGGTATTCTTTTGTAATAATATTATAAGGGGGTACGTAATTATTAAAAAGTCTTTAACCTATATTTAATAGAAGGATGTAATACCTAGGAAGGACCTAAGATTAGTAATATCTTTATAAGTAAGCTATTTATAAATCTTAATTATCTTCTTTTAGTTAGGGTAACGTCTAGAAGTTCTATAAACATAGCTAATAATTGTTACTATAGTTTAGGCCTATTTAGACTTAACTACTATAACTATATAACCTATAAGCTTTAGGTTTACTAAGACCTTATTAATATTAATTAAATACTTAAAAATAAATCTATAAATATTAGGATAAGTTAAAAGCTTTATATTATTATATATAGAAGTAGGTCCTTAAATTGTAATGTCGTTAAAGAAAGCTTTATAATATATTAGGATAAGGTTATAAAGGATCTAAATTATAATACATATAAATTAAGCAACTAAGTTTATAGCTCCCTAAGGTAAAGTATAGTATTAAAGAAGGCTAAGAGGGGTAGTAAAAGTCGTTATATCCCTACTTATTATAGCTAAAGGGACTTAGTTATATCTAGAGAAAATATTAATTAGTAATAGTAGTTTATATATTATAAAATCCTTAGTAAAGTTATCTACTATTAGTAGTAATATAGTATCTTATAGTATTACCTTATTAACCTTTATTACTAAATTAATAAGGCGTATCTTACTATCCTTTTTCCTAACTAGAAAGAAAGGGTTATAATAAGCAGTATAACTTTACTTAAGTGTACTACATTTAAGTTAATTCTTTAAAATCTTAATAACCTCCTCCTCTAAAGCTTATAGGATAAGAATACTTTTTAATTACTAAGCTTTATAAGGAATAGTCTTAATAACTTATAGAGGGGTAACAGAGGAATATACTTAACTATAATAGGAGAATTCCTAGGCTAATACCTTCTTACGTACTATTAAAATAGCACTTAAGAGTTTCTTCTCCTATAGTAGTAGATAGTCTACTATAGCTAAAATAGCTTTTAGTTAATCTTTTGTTAATTAAGACCCTTTTTTAATATTTAAAAACTTTAGTGTAATTAGGTTTATAAATAGACTATTAAGATTAGGTTGTAAGTTCTTTTTTACTTTCTCTTAGGCCTTTAGCTTCTACTCTAGGTCTCCTTTAGGTATTAATCTATCTAATAGTATGTTATCTACTAGAATAATCTTTTTATCTTTAGTTTTATATATTATATAGACTTTTTCTATTAGTTAGTTATTATTAGGCTTAGCCTACAAATTAAGTAAGAATAAAAGGGGTGTAGTTAGTAAGTCTTATTACTAAAAGAGATAGTTAATATAGGAGACTATTTTAAGGCCTTTATTATAAGGAGTCTTACTTCTTTATTTCTACTTCTTTTTTAATTTCTTCTTCTTATTAGGTTTATAAATATAAAATTAAGAGTTAGGAGAATAACTATTATAGGATTCCGTGTGTTTTATAGCCTTTAAAATTGTCTTATAGATTTATTATAGGTTTAGTTATATTACAGCTTTAACTATTACTTCTAAAACGTTATTAAAGACTTCCCTATACTTATTAAATACTACTATAACCTCTTTATTATTCTTAAGCTAGTTTATAATATCGTTAGGTATTAGTAGTATAGTGTTAATATAGTTTAATTATATTATTAATATGTTATTTTATATCCTTATACTATTTAGGGTTATATTAAGCTTTTCTTCTTCTTTAACGGTATTAATGCTTCCTAGAAAGACTAGGCTACCTATTATGTTAGGATTTATAACGGAGGCTACTATTTCCCCTCCTCTATAGGAAGTAATCTAGACTATTAAACGCTAAGGAAATAATTTATATTAGTAATAAAGTCTAGGAACCTAGTAGTTAAACCTTTAGTATAGAATAATAAGGGAATATAAATCTTAGTATTTATAAACTAAAAGAGCCTTATAATCTAGTTTTAAGAATACTCTAAAGATATATAAGTCTTTAAGATAAAGGGTACACTAAGGATAAGGTCTTTATTATATATACCTTCTAAGAAAACGAAAAAGCTAATATTATTAACATAGTTATCTCTTAGGTAGACGTTATTTATAATTACGCCTAAGAATTAAATATAGTAAGTCTAGTTAGTAATGCCTTTAATCCTTAGGTTAGTCTTAACTATATTATCCTATAGGCCTATTTAGTAGATAAATAATTTACTTATAAGATTAATTACTAAACTACTATTAAGAATTCCCCTTACTAAGATATTATAAGAGTTATATAATATAATAGTAAGCTACTAATAGGTTACTATAAAGTTATATACTATAATACGTTAAGATATAGTAGTAAAAGCTTATTCTAAATTAGGGTTAATAGCGTTTATTTCTTTAAAGACTATATTAATTAAATTAACCCTAAAGTTAGTAGATTAGGTCTATAAATGTTTTAAAGTATTAGTCGTTATAGGTTATAACGTTATAGGGTTAGGTAAGAAACCCCTAGCTTAGTTCTATTATTTTATATATCTTTAAATAGCGCTATCTTAACTCCCTACCTTATTAAAATACTATAGAAGGTGTTTATCTACTATAATAAAAATATTATAAGCTTCTTTTATAAGCCTAGCTTTATAGTCTATTATAGTTACCTTAGCTTACTAATAAACTATATTATTATATTTAGGCTAAGCCTATTAAAGGAAATCTTTAGGTATTAAAATCTTATTGTTTGTTTACTTATATATAATCTCTTATATAAGGGTTTAGCTTTCTTATATACTAAAGCCTTTAAAAGGAGAATAAGAGTCTAGAGGCTTCTCTATTTTTAAAGTTATTACTATATTAGGGACTTCTTCTTACTAGTCTTTATTATTTTCTACCTCTATTACTCTATTAGTAGTATTTAGTTAAGGTTACTAAATGTTTAGTAGGTTAATTAGGTGTACTTTATATTAGGAGTAAGTACTATAAGGCTTACGTTAATAATTAGAGGTCTTAGTATACTCTACTATATAGATGTCTTTAGTATGCTTTTATAAAGTAGTAATATAAAAGGAATCTAAATAGTCTTTTATAAAGGTAACCTCCTTAACTAAAGTATAATTTATAGACCTATCTTATAGTAATCTAGTAGTAGTATAAGACTTATGCCTCCTAATATTACTTTCTAGTTTAAGCTAAAAGTCGTAATATATAATATAGGTTACGTTAACAATAAATTTAAATAATTTCTTATAGGTAAGGATATAATAGAAAATCGTCTTACTATTAGGCTATATCTTCTACTAGCCTTTATTAATAATACTAACCTTAACTATAACTTTAGGATCTTTAACGCTACTAATAAACTAGTAAGGAGCGTTATAATAGTAAATATTATAGGTAATATAGCAGTAAGCCTTATTATATTTAGGAATAATATATACTATAGATTTATAAAACTAATAGGTGCTATTAGTATAAAAGGGATTATAGTATTATTATTATATACTTTAGTAGTTTTAGTAGCTACTATAACCTCCTCTACGTCTATACCTATTTCCTCTTCTATAATAATAACCTCCTTTATAACTATAGTTATTATTACTATAGGTTTAAGAATATCCTTACTATTAATACCCTTTTATTATAAAGTTAAGGTTTCTAATATTAAGAGTTATAGAGCTATTAGGCTAGGTAATTTAATTAACTAGTACCTAAAACTTCGCCTAAACTTCTACCTTATTAACTAAAAGGTCCTAAAAGTGATTTATAAGCGCGTCTATAGTAAAGGTAATAGCTTAACTAATAGCAGTATTCACTTAGCTATTTAACGTCTTAGTAGCTAGGCTTATTTTATTAACTTATAGTAGTAGCGTAATAGGCTTTAATTTAACTTACCTAGTTAACTATTAGAAGGTAAGCTAATTCTTAGACTATTAAACTAGCGTATCTTTAACGCATATCTAGCTTTTCTTAGGTACTTTAGTTACTTTATAGCTAAGGGTTTTAGTAACAGCCTATATAGCTTACTATAAAAAATAGTAAAAGATAATATATATAAGTTCTAAATTAGCTAGCGTAGTGTTACTATAAGCCTTAGCTCTATATTATAGCGTTTAAATTATTAATAGAAGGGTTGTTATGCTATTAGGATTATTATCTTTAATATAAGGACTATTAACAAGGTTTTATAACTCTTTATTAGGGTTTTAATAAGTCTTTAGGTCTACTAATCTAAAGACCTTTATTAATTAAGCCTTAGTAGCATCCTAAGAGACTTATCTTATAGTATAGGATTCTATAGCCTTAGTAAAGTTAGGGGTGCTATATATATAAACTTCCTTAATCTTATTAGCTGCACTTTTCTAAAAGAGAGACGCTATATTATTATATTTATCTAAGAAGTTAGATATATTGTTGCCTTTAAACTTAGGAGCTCCTATAGAGTAAGGGGTTATAAGCGTAATAGTTAGTTACTTATTAATTAACTAGGCTAGTTAGAGGTAATTAGTAATAGTTATTATATACTTTATAAGGGTATCTATACTATTAGTAGTTATAGGTATAGACTTAGGAGAAGAACTCTACTTTAAAGGACTTTATATACCTCTATTATTAACCTCCTTTAGGTTAAAAGCTCTTTACTACATTGTATTAAAGCTTATACTTACGAAAGGACTAGATGTAATATTCTTACCCTTTAAGAAGCTATCCTCTAAGTTAGGGTTAATATAAAAGGGGTTAGATATCTTAGATTATATCTAAGAAAGGTTTAAATAGTATAAGAAATATAGTATAATTATTATTTCTTATTAATAGTAATTAGCTACTAGTTTATAGCTTATTACTAAATAATAACTTTATCCTTCTTATATAATAAGTTAAGCAGACGTTCTTTAGTCCTTAGCGTATAGTAGCTATATAACTCCTTATTACTTTTAGTAGCTATTTTATACGTCTGTTTTACTTTATTAATATCTCTTCTTATTTCTTTACTCTTATTATTATTTATTAGTTTTAACCTAACTAGTGCTCCTACTACACTTATTAGCTTAGTAAGACTACTATTATTTCTTATTTATATTAGTATATTTTAGATCTAAAAGTCTCTTACCTAACTAAGGGGTCTCCTTTAGTTCTTAATAAAATATACGTATATAAAGGATAAAGGGATATAGGAATAAGTAATACTTATCTAGGCTAGCTGTTCTTAACTCTTTAAGGGAGGTCTTTAGGGTTTTTAGTATTTCTACCTTAAGATGCTTTAGTTTCTAGCGATGTTCTTATAGCGTATCTACTTAAAGGTGCTAATAACTTCTTTAGGTTTTTCTTTAGGAATTGTTATAGGTAGTCTTACTATATACGCTAGATAGGTTAGTTAGTAGGCAATATACAACCTAGTTAAGTAGAGAGAGAAATACTTTAGTAGGATATATAGAGCTAATAAAGGGATTTATAAACCTAATTCTTTATAGCGTAACAGTATATAGCCTTTATACTACTCTATTAGGAGTTATAGGTTATATAAAATTAGTACTTATAGTTACTAAATTTCATCCTAATATCTATAGTAGAGGTAATAAGTTTTATATTATATTATTTATTAATCTATATAAGCTATATAGAAGGGTTAGACTACTCTCTAGAGGATAGATCTCTACTATCTTAAAGGATAGAATCTACCTCTAGGCACTATTAAGAAAGCGCTAGGCCTACTAGCTAAGAAGGCTAAAGGAAAAGTATAAAAACTACACCTACCTCTAATAAACTCTAATTGTAGTAAAGTGTATACTAATTAATAGGTTTTTTAATTCTTAGACCTAATCTAAAGAGAAAATCTAAAAAGATAAAGTATTAATAGAGAAATTATCAAAATACTAATATATATAAAAGTAATAAGCTTATAGTAATAACTATATATTAACTATCTATATATCTGCTATCTCTATAATAACTATAGGGCCCTTCTACTTATAGACTCTGTTTTTACCCTGCTGTTTTAACCCTTAACGTAAAACTACTTTACCTTATTATAATAGGTAGCTTTTTTCTACTTCTTTAAATTTACTTTTATATAGGTAGTCTTTTAACTTACTATGTAACGAAAGGGTGTAAAGTGTTTACTAATAAGTGCTAATTAGGTTCTTTATCTATATATAAGGGTAATTAGTCCTTATAGTAGTTAAATTACCTATTATTTACTTATAGGTTACTTTAGTAAGAAAAGCTACTTTAAATAAGGTTTATAAAATATTTACTTTTAATTTACTAAGGCTTATAGTAAAGTCTACGCTTTTCTTACGTCTAAGAGTATTTTATATATATAAGGTAAAAAAAAGCAGTATATTTACTAATATATTAAATATAGGCTAAGTAGAAAAAAGCAGTATATTCTTTACTAATATATATATAGTAAGTAAGGTAGAAAAAGGTAGTATATTCT
Source organism: Colletotrichum cereale (assembly GCA_034509685.1). NCBI lineage: Eukaryota > Fungi > Ascomycota > Sordariomycetes > Glomerellales > Glomerellaceae > Colletotrichum > Colletotrichum cereale. Next base: position 114,635 of record JASUDE010000080.1, on the reverse strand, counting down.
TTACTAATATATATATAGTAAGTAAGGTAGAAAAAGGTAGTATATTCTTTACTAATATATATATAGTAGGTAAGGTAGAAAAAGGTAGTATGTTCTTTACTAATATATATATAGGTAAGGTAGAGAAAGGCAATATATTTACTAATATTAATAGTATATTTACTTATAAAGTAGAGTTCTTTATATTATTATTATAATCTTTTATAGTATTTACTTATAAAGTAAAGTGTTTTATAGTATTATTATAATCTTTTATAGTATTTACTTATAAGGTAGAGTGTTTTATAGTATTATTATAATCTTTTATAGTATTTACTTATAAAGCAGAGTATTTTATAGTATTATTATAATTTTTTATAGTATTTACTTATAAGGTAGAGTGTTTTATAGTATTATTATTACCTTTACCCCTTACGTTAAGCTTTACTAAAGCGCTAAAGAATATAGCTAGTAGTAATAAAGGAGGCGTTAGCTAAAGAGTAAAAGTTACTTATAAATATCTATACTTCTTCTTAAGAGCTTTATAGTTACTATTATAAAATAAAGTAGATAGATAGGCTAGAGGAGGACATCCCTATAGGTACGTATATATTTACATACCTATAGAGTATATAATCCTCTACGCTATTAACCTCCTTTAGTAGGAAAGTAAACTATAATAATACTTTACTTCTAAAACCTATCTTTTGTTTTATAACCTCTATTTAGTTTCCTTATTATTACTTATTTCTATTATTCTTTACCTTTACACTACGTTACTTTATAAAACGCTAGTATAATACTTTACCACTATTACAGCCTAACTATTCCTATTAGATTTAGAATAGCTACTAAGAGGGCTATATTAAGTAGTAGCATAACTACTTTAGTTTACACCTTATAATATTTTCTTTTTCTTTACTAACTTAAGGTAAAGATATACCTCTACTCTAATAGAAGTTCTAAGACTTTAAAAGCAGTATAAGTAAGCTCCTTTAGCTAAAGTATATCACTAAGTTATAGTAACTACACACGTAGCTTAAACAGTTCCTATTATATAAAGTTATAAAGAGTTTTTCTAAAAGTCTATAAAATAATATCTTTAACCTTATATTTATAGAGTTTAATAGTAACACACTATACTATAAAACTAATAGGTAGGATATAGACTTCTACTTAGACGATAGATACACTAATAACAACCACTAGGTTAAATCTACTGTTAAAATAATAAAAAGGATTATTAATAACGTAAAACAAAACCTAGTAGTTTCCTTAAGATTATTTACTAACAGATTATCTATACTACTCTTATAAATAAATTCCTAGACCTCTTAGTTATTAGAAAACCTAGTTATACTAAAAAGGAAGATAACTAAGTAGGTTCTAAAACCCCTAAGGAAAATTCTTCCTTAACAACCTAACTTAAGGGTTAATAAAACTATAGGAGAATTCTATAATAGATATAAGGATAGCCCTCCTATAGCGTCTCTACCTAAAGCACTAGAAGATTCTAATATAACGTAGTATTTACTAAAAAGTAAAGAACTAGAAATTATAGGCCTACCTAGGTAAAACACTAGCCTACTAGTAGAATAACACTAAATAGCTAGCTAGCTACTTTAACCTCCTTTAGTATAACATAATATATAATAATAGTAAACCTTATTACTACTAGCTATAAGGGTCTAATAACTACCCTTCCTAACCTAATTCCTAATACCTAGCGGTTTCCTAGCTAGTATAGGTTACTACCCTTATAGACTAGGCATACTAGGCTTTTAGCCTACTTAGATACTGCTAGGTCTAGCTTATTAACCCCCCCCCTTAAGGTAGATAGTATACACACTACCTTACCCCTAAGGACTAGCTATATACCTAATACCCTTAGTTATACTGCTATACCTAGGTATACTACTAAACGTCCCTATATAAGGGATATACTCTACCCTTTTAGATATAATAGTAAAGCAGATATAAGTATTCTCTTACTACCTACCTCCCTAACAGCTAGGGATTTTAACTCTCTAGCTATTAATACCTATAGGAGGGTAGAAATAACTAATAGTAAACATCCCTTATCTAATAGTAGTACTAACGCTACTACTAGATATATTTTAGTTTATAGATACGTTTTTTTACGCTATAGTATACTAAATATAAATCTCTAGAATATTATCTAATAGTATAAACACCTTAAAACACACCCTAACCTATTTATAGATACCTATAGGGGTTAGTATCTTCTAGCTAAACGCTAATATAAAGCGTTACTTACTAGACCTTATCTTTTATAACTACTATATAACTTACTACTATAACGTAGAGTTATAGACCTAGGCTATTAAGGTAGTATACTATAATACCTTATTACTATAGCACTTTAGTTAGACGATTTACTAGTACCTTAAAGGATAAGCCTAAAACTAATAGGAATTTTAACTTATAACTAAAGAATAATAATAGCTAAGATAGTAAGGATAGGCTACTATTACTTAACGGATTAGAAAACGCTTTAGCTTTACTTTAGTAGATACTAAAAAGTAGTTCTAAAAAAACTACTTTACTATAGAGAAAATTAATAGCTAAAGTAATATTTACATATTTACTTAGAGCTACTTTAAGCATATAAAAGCATAGGGAGATTAAACCTAACGTTAATAGCTAATAAGGTTTTATAATAACCTTACCCTACAGCTTAGATAGTTCCTCTATAAGCCTAAGGATAATAACTCCTTAGATAGATATATCGCCTATACTAAGGAATAACATAAAGCACTATAAGATATAGCGCCTAGATCCTAATACAACCTAGTATATATTAATAACGCTACTAACTATAATAGTAAAAACATAACACACTAGGGAAACGTAACGGTTTACCTAAAAGCCTTATAGGCTAATTACCTAAAACCCTATAATAAAGACCCCTCTAAAGATAATAAAGAAGAGACTATATTCTAAAAATTAAGTAGTAGAAACAATTAGCGTAGTTAAGATAACTATAGATATTATAGAAATTACTATAGAAACTATAGAGGATACTAATCCTATAATAACTACTAGAAAGAAGACTACTAAGATAATACTAAACGTTATATAAAAGATTAATAACCCTAGTAGGAAGTTAAGTAAGGAGGTAGATAAAAACAACATACACGTTATACCTAAAAGATTAATAGGCGTAATAACGTATAATTTATATAGGAAAATAATAAAAACGCTTAGATTTATATTAATAAACTTATAGACGATAGGTATATTCTTAAAGGCACTAAAGAAGTCCCCTTACGTAAGATAAAGAATATAAACTTTATTACCCCTTTATTAAAGCAGGAGGCGCTATTACCTAAAAAACAAGAGGAGGTTATTAAACCTAGTAATAACTACACCTTATTATAAAGTAAGGTTAAAAAGTACCTTACTTAAACGCTTTTAGATAATAACTCCTTAGTTATAATAATAACACCTTCTATACTATTAGTTTCCTTAGAGGACTTAGTTATAAAACCTAATAGAGGAATAAACTAACATAATAATACTATAAATTTTACCTTTTAACTAAAAGAAGTCTTTAAAGTAGTTATTAAACCTAATAAGAAACGCAGACGCTATAAGCGTACCTATCTTTAGATTAAGGTATACACTAATAAGAACTTAGAAGACTACTCTATCTATATTAATATAAAAGTATTAGTTATCCTAATAAAGTAAGAATAAGTAAAAAAGTTTACTAAAAATCTAAGATTTTTACCTATAAAGCTATAAAAAGTAAGTATAGTTAGGTTATCTTTTATACTCTTAGAAAACATTACTTTTAATATATATATTATTAGTATAGTAAAAGGTATAAAAGTAAAGGTTTACACTATAATAACAGCTAGAGTTATAGAGAAACTTCTAGCCTAATTACTTTTAAAAACGCTATTCTATAATAACTATAGTATAGTAGTAGATTTTAATAAGAAGTAAGTAAAACTCTAATCTTCCTATAATATAATAATCCCTACTATAGTTAAATACTACTACCTAGTATTATAATAAATTACTTCCTAATTTATAGTAACTATTAAGCTAGAAGAACTTAAGTATCTCCTTATAAACTTTATTAACCTCCTAAAGAGATCTATAGAAGATAGGAAGTAGTAACTATACTATATATACTTTAAACACGTATATATCCTTAACGCTATTACTAATTTAAAAACCCTAAAAGTTATACTAGTATATAATAATATAGTAGAACTAATAACTATTAAGAAAAGTATAAAAGTATTGTAAATCGCCTCAAACTAAGGTAAAAAGACTACCTAGGCGATTAGTAAAGATACACTAGATACTATTGCTTATAGTAATTTAGTAAATTTCCTTAATATTACTAATAAATTCCTAGACACTATAGGAGAGTTTGCTATAAAAGCAGACAACACTAAAAAAACCCTATAAGATATATTAATACTAAAGGAAATACTAAAATATAGTATAATAAAGCCTAAGATATACTTAGTAATAGTTAATAAATATAGCGTAGAGATCTACGTAAATAATAAGGAGTTTGTTAGTAAGATAAAGGTAGTACTTAATAGATACTATATCTACTATAATAAAAAGATAGTACCTATTCCTAATAAGGACTATATAAAGATTAACCTTATTAAGAGATAGTAAAACTAAAGGTAGAATATCTAGGTCTTCCTATTAGGTCTTAAAGATATAGAGTTCCTTAACGCCTATTAGAATAAATAACATAAGTTAGGGAAGATTAGTTAGTAATAAGGCTTTACCTCTATTATATACCCCCTCTTTATTATATAGAAATACTATATAGATAGGAAAAAGGATAAAAGCTAAGTAGTTATAGATATATAACCTCTTAATAAGTAGGTAAGTCTAGACGTTTACCCTCTCTTAGACTAAAACGAAATTATAGGCTATCTAAAAAGTAAGAAACGTATAACAATATTTAACGCTACTAGGTTTTTCTACTAGCTTAGCGTGTATTCTAAGCACTAGGATAAAATAGTAATAATTAGTCCCTATAGGCTTAAGTATTCTAACGTTACTATTATAGGATTTAAGAATTCCCTAGTATACACTTAGCGCTTTATAAACTAACTATTCTTTAAGTATTAACACTTCGTCTATATATATATTAATAATATTATAATTTTTAGTAACTCTAATAAAAAGCACCTTTAGTATATAAAGACAATCCTAAACATCCTTAATAAATACTAAATCTATATTAATGTAAAAAAGTCTTTTACTAGCTTCCCTAGCGTAAAGCTTCTTAGTTATATTATAGATAGTAAGAGTATCTATAAAACAGATAATTATATTTACGTATTTAAAAAGCTAGTTTTCTTATATAGCTTATATAACCTTAAGATATATCTTAGGATAAGCGGCTAGCTTTACGTAGGGTTACCCTAGTTTAATATAATTATATTACCTCTTTAGTAGAAAAAAATAAAATTAGTAGCCTAACTAAAATAAAATAAAGTTATTAAGCTAAGCACTATACGCTAAGTAAGGGTAAAAATCGTTATAAAAGAGATATTTAACCCCTTACCTAAAGAGATTAACGTATAAAACATACTATAGAAGAAACTCTATAACTAAGTAATATAATATTACTATAACCCTAAGAAACCACTATTCTTTAAGATTAATATATATATTAGTAGATTTAGTCTTATAGTTTTCTAGTTAGATTATAACTAAAATAGTAAAAATATACCTAGTATTAATATAAAAACAGAACATATTAAACCTATCCTTTTTTTTTTCTAATTTATAATAGTAATAGAGAAACGTTTTAGCGCTATAGAAGCTAAAATTATAGCTATTATATAGGCTATAAAGAAGCTTAAAAAACTAGTATAATCTAACTGCTAGGAAGTTAATATTCTTATAAACTATATAGCAGCTAAGGGAATTATTATATATACGTTACTAAAAACCCTTAACTTAAATAAGGTAAATCTTAAGCTTATAAACGCTACTAACTACCTCTCTTAGTACTACCTAAAGATTTTTTATATACTAAGTAAGCTAAACGTTATACCTAATATACTTTCTTACCTACTAGTTATAAAACCTAACCTATCTAAGTATTTCCCTTATAAAGATAAACTTATAGATATTAATAATAATAATAATATAGAAGTAGTAGCTATAGTATAGCATATAAGCAATAAACCCCTAAAACCTAAGAAAGCTACTATAACTATAGTGTAAGTTAATAATAAGTTTACATAGGAAATCGTTAAGGGATACTAAAGTAATAAGAAGCTAAAGAATCTAAAGAATTAAATCTAGTAAATACAGATAGATAAACGTAAGTATATAACTTTAGATAAAGCAGAAAGAGATTAATAACTACCTTAAGAAAAGTAATAATAACCCTAAGTAGCTATCCTCCTATAGGAAATTAATAACTATAAACTAATATTCTATATATCTATAGATAGAATAAGGAGACTTTATATCCTAAAGCCTTTAGTAAGAAGGGTCTTTACTCTTACTTATAATAAGAAGTTTTACTTTAGGTATAAGAAAATACTTATAGAACTTTAGAACTTCTATATCTATAGAAAGGTAAAGCTAGTTAAGACGTATATCGCCTATTACCTAACGTACTAAAGTAACTAAATAGATTACTAAAAACCTATTAGATCTCTCTAACCTATTATAACGCCTAGTATCCTATATTACACTATATCTATAGACTTTATTACTAATATACTAAAAGTCTTAACCTAAAATAGTTTCTAGGTATTACCTAACTTTAACGTATTTAACTACCTTTATATTATAACGTATAAGTTTAGTAAGAAAGTTCTACTTATCCTAGGTTACACTAAGTATAAAGCTTACTAGTAGGCCTAGGTACTTCTTTAAACGCTTATATTATATAACTAAGGCTTACTAAACGCTATTATTAGTAATTATAACCTAAAGTTTATTTTAGTAGTCTAAGTAGGAATCTTTAAGGCCCTAAAGGTAAGATTACTTATTTCTACTATGTATTACCTCTAGACTAATAGGTAGAGTAAGAAGATAAACTAAATAGTTAAGATTACTATTTATTTCTATACGTATACTAACCCTAACATACTATAAATTAATATCTTACTATCCCTCTAACACTCTCTTAATAACTTACTTACTATAATAATAGGCTAATTACTAAATAAACTAGTACTAGGGTTTTACCTTAAAACTATATTAAAGTATATTAGTAAAAAGGGGATTCTATTAGAATTAATTAACGTATTATATAATACTTACTAGGTAGAAGTATAGACTCTTATTAACGTAGTAGGAGTAATAAGAAAAAAGTAATATAACTAACACTATCGCCTAGTAAACTTTACTATAGGTAATAAGGTATTCCTCTACCTTAGTAAAGGATATTTACTACTTAGAAAACCTAAGAGGAAGTGGTCTTTATAGTGTACTAAACCTTTCTATATTATATAGGTAGTTAGGCCTAGCGCCTATAAACTTAACTTACTAGCCTACTAGAGAGTTTACTTAGTAGTATTAATAATATAGTTATAAAAAGCGCTAGATAAAGAAGACCTATTTAGTTATAAAGAGATCCCTTCTAAACTAGTAAAAGTTAATAGAATAAAGAAATATAAAGTTAAGAGAATTATAAATCGTAAGGTAACCTAAAGGAAAGCCTAACTATTAGTTAAGTATCTCGTTAAGTAGAAAGGGTACTTACTAGCTTCTAATATATAAGAACCTTATAAGAATCTTAAGCCTAACGCTAGTAACCTCGTTAAGACTTATAAAGAAGAATAACTAATTAATTAGGCTACTAAGTATATAAAGAAGTAAGAATAAAAACTAGCCTTAGCTAACTTCCTCTAGACCCTACTATAGACGTCTACAGACAATTTATAAAGTATTATAAACACCCTAGGGAATCCTATAGTCTTTAATTTAGTTTTAATAATAATAAAGTATTTATTCTCTTAATAAAGGTAATAATAACTTATAAAAAGGCCTTTAGCTTATTTTTCTTTATTAAGATATATAGTTTCTATAATAGTTTTTTACTAAAATAACTGTATTTATTTTTCCTTTTAAAAGGAGGAAGAAGTACCTACCTATAATAGGCAGTTACACCTTTCTTACCTTTAATAGCTAGTAGCTAAAAAAAAGTATATTAACTTACCTACCTACTAACCCTCTATTTTTCCCTTTTTATACACTATTTATTATAAATATAAACCTTATAATTTCTTTACTTTTTACTACCTTCTAATACTTCTATTTACTACTTTCCTCTTACCTATTATAAAGTAATATAATAAGACTTATACTCTCTTCTAGCGTACTTTACTAAAAACTACATAGTAAGCTACTATAGTAAATCCCTAGCGCTTTTTGCCTATTCCTAACAATCCTATAAACTAAAATAAGATTAACTTTAACCCCTTTATTAATAATAAGACTACTAAGGCTACTAACTAGACCTAAACCTAGTAGTTATTACACCCCCTAAAGTCTACCTTTAAATTAGTTAATATCCCTACTACCTAAAAAACCTCTTCTACTAAAAACTAATACTATATTAATAATTATAATACTATAGACACTATAGTTACTAATACTAATAAAGTAAATACTAGCTATAATAAGGACTTTAGTAATAACTCTAAGTCGTTTGTCTCTTTTACTAATACTAACCTTTCTAATATACCTTATAAAATAGAGGAAGACGCTAAGGAAACCTTATAATAGATTAAGAACTATAAGGCTAAACTAAAGCATAAGAAACGCATAAAGCGTTACGCATTTAAAGTTACTTACTATAAAATAGTTAATAAGTATATCTATACTATAGGTAGCAGCCTTAATAGTACTACTCTTACTAAAATCTATAGTAATATAGAGACTAAAGCCTATATTACGCTAGGCATACTAACTAACCTAGTAACCCTAAAGAAAAACATAGGTAAAACTATTAAGAAGAACACTTTTAGAACTACTAATAAGAAGGAGTCTAGTATCCCTAGTTACACTAAGGCTATTAAGCGTTTTAAAGAGGCAGTTAAAGACTATACTAATAATACCTTTATCTATAAGATTTATATTTAGCTAAAGGATTTCTATAACTATTATAAGAATAGTATTACTAACTAGCGTACTTCCCTCTCGTCTAACGTATACTTCTACTAAATAGTTACTACCCCTATAGAGAATATACTTTCTAAGTATAAAAAGAATAAGCTTTAGTCTAGTAACTTTCCCTCCTATATAGTACTAATTAGCTTTACCTTTATATACTAAGTAAGATAAAGTAACTCTAAAGTTATAAATACTTTTCTACTACTTTAGTAATTAGACTTAATTTCTATCCTAAAGATTATATATACGTATAATACCTAAAGCTAAACTATTCTCCTTAATATAATTTAAGACTATATTACTAATCTAAACGTAAAGGTTAACAACTATATTACTAAAGCTAACGTTACCTACAAGATTACTAATATAGTAGTAGCTACTACTAAGTCTTATAAGCTAGTTATTAAGAAGCACTCTAATAGTATTTACTAAATTACTAAGAATCTACATAAGAAGGCTAAGAAATCTAAGTATCTAGAGGCCCTTATTAACAGCCTTAACTATTAACTTTAGAAGCTAACTTAGAAGGTTACCTTACTTAATAAGAAGGCTAACAACCTTAATACCCTTAATAAGTTTAAAGGTAATAAGTTTAAGGCCTTAGTTAATAAGGTTACTAATATAGAGGAGAAACTCTCTAACACTATTAGGGATGCCTACACGCTTACCTTAGCTTCTTAATCTACTTACGCCCTATTAGTTATAATTCCCTAGTATACTGCTAAGCATATACGCTAACCTAACTCACTAGCTACCTTAGCTTAAGGTAGTAGTAAGAAGCGCTACACTATAGGAATTAATTTTAAAGATAATAAGTAAAAGAAGAATATATAGGATATAAGAGAAAAGCAGTAAATAATATAGTAGATTAATAGTAACTTTCTTTTCTATATTCTAGTATACTTAAGATAAGTGTTTCTTCTAAAGGGGGGTACTTATTATAGAATAAAGTAGATAGATAGGCTAAAAGAAGACATCCCTATAGGTATGTATACATTTATATACCTATAGAGTATATAATCTTCTACGCTATTAACCTCTTTTAGTAGGAAGGTAAATTATAATAATACCTTACTTCTAAGACCTATCTTTTATTTTATAACTTCTATTTAGTTTCCTTATTATTACTTATTTCTATTATTTTTTACCTTTATACTACGTTACTTTATAAGACGCTAGTATAATACTTTACTACTATTACAGCCTAACTATTCCTATTAGATCTAGAACAGCTGCTAGGAGGGCTGTGTTAGTTACTTAGCGTAGCCTTAGTGTGCTATCTTTTAATAATATTACCTTCTTCTTTATTAATTTCTTTAGCCTATAGGGCTAGTGTACTTTATATAATAAGTTATTTAATTTATACTTAAATAGTAGTAAGATCTTAGTCTTATAGTTTATTAAGTAAGTAGTTAATTAACTTATTAAATTTCTCTTTTTTATTAAATATTATATTACGTATAGTAAATACCTTATTCTTAACGGGATACTATACGTAGTATAAATTACTTAAAGTGTAACTAATTAAGTAACTAATCTATACTTATAAGGATAACTTCTTCTGCTTATTACACCTAAGTTACGCATTAGCTGTTAAGGCAAAAGCTTAGTAGCTATACGCTTATATATAGGAAAGGTTAGGCTTTACGTATAGATTTATAATATTAGTAAATAGGTTAAAGTGTAAATACTATACTTAATATAGGGATTTCTACCCCCTAACTACTAATAGCGTATAGTTATATAGGTATGTTACTACTATATATATCTCTAGCTATAAGGCTTTAGGTAATTTTATATTAGTTCTTATATATCTTACCTTAAGGTAGATAATTATAGTAATACATTTAGCTACTCTATTTTACACTTAGGTATTTAGCGCTAAATACTCTATAGTTACTCTATAGGTAGTAATTATCTTTATTACTTACTTATAGTAGAGTATTTCCCTATTAGTCTTAATAACCTTTACCTACGTACTATAATTCTTCTTAAGATATATAAGGAACTTACGTAGCGTTTAGTTAATTATATTACTTTTATAGTCTTATAAGTAGAAATCCTATAATATTCCTAACGTATAGTTACTAATAAGTATCTATAAGGTATATCTACTATACCCCTTAGTAAATATATAGAAATTAATTACTATTTAGTTACTAGGTTTTATAATATTTACGCTTTTATAAGGCTACTACTATATTTAGCGCTTTATTTTACTAAGTCTATAGGCTATATAGTTATAGATTATTATACTATAGCTACTAGTTATTTATACTCTTTAGGTAGCGTTAGTTAATTAGTAGAGGGCTACTACGCCTAGATACTTAAGCTAGTAGTACTATAGCTTTATATCTCTATATATAGGTTTTCTTTATATTACTATAGTATAGTAGTACCTTTTCTATAGTAGTAGAGGCGTATTATTAGCGCTTCTTTATAAAATAAACGTAGCTATATTATTAAATTCTATAATAAGGCGGTGTTTAAGTATATATTAATTATTTTTTTTAGTAATATACCTAATTAATAAGTAGTTAGATTAATAGAGGTAGTTATTTCTTAGGCTAGTATCCTACTAAATGCCTATCTTCTTTAGTTAGTTAAATAAGATAAGGTTTATAGTAAAGTTATAGTAAAGGATTACTTTATAAAGGTGTATTTTTACTAATCTATTATTACCTTTTATATGTACTTTAGCTGTTTTATATTCTTTAATTACTATAGGCTTTATGCCTACCTAAAGGTAGTCTCCTATAGCTACACTACATAAGTCTTTAAACTATATAGGGTTATTAAATACGTAAATTAGTTACTTCTAAATTAAGTAGTACTAACTTCTTTAGTGTGTATATTAGTAGTAAGAAGTAAAAGGCTATAGGTACTATTACTTAGTAGTAACTATATAGTTACTCCCTTTATTAGTAAATCTTTTATACCCTTTCTATAAGATATAGTAAATTATTAAGTTACTTTTTAACTTACTGTTTTTACTACTAAAGTTATAGTTTTTCTTTATTTTAGTAAGGAGGGCGCTATTTCTTAAAGATATACTAGTATTTACTTAGGTAGTAAAATCCCTTATAGGCTTTATACTTATTACTATAGTATAATTTATTACTATAGCTATCCTTTTAGTAATATTACTTTTTATATAGTAAATCTTTATAGTTACTATATAAACCTTTAGTTATAGTAGTTAGGCTAAAAGCTTTACGGTTAGCCTAGCTATAAGGCGTATTATTAATTATAGTTTTAAAGGTCTTATAGGCTACTTTTAGTACTTTACTTTACGTTAGCTAATTAATATTTATATTAGTAGCTTTTACTATAGTAAACGCGTTTATTTATAATAATAATAGGCTTTACTAAAGGATTTACTAAAGCTTTATAAACTAAAGCTTTAGGTATAGTAAAGTCACTATATCTATACGCTTAAGAGCTTTATACGTATTATCCTACTTAGTTAACTATACTTTAGTTTCTTTCTTTATTATAAGGTGTTTCTATATAGCCTTTTTATAAACCTTCTTATATTTACTACTAGCTATTACACCTTTCTTACGTTAGTTAACGCCTATAGCGTTTATAAGGTTAGTTATCTATTACATAAGGTCTTTACTAAAGTAGTAGTACTAAGTAAAGAAAGAGTCTATAACTAATTAGTAAATTACTTCCCTTATATTAGTAAATTACTTCTTCTGTTTCTTACGCTTCTTTACTTACTTAGTGTATTACGCCTGCTTAAGTTTAAAGACTTTATAGTCTTTATAGCTAAGGTCTATTAGTTATTTAGCTTTTACTTTTACTAGGATATTTATAGTCCCTAGGGTAGTTATACTAGATTATATAGCTTAGCTACTTAGCCTATTACTTATAATAGGTTAGTATTCCTTATTAAAGTTAGATATCTTAACTTTATATAGTAGCGCTAATTTAGCAGTAATTAATAGGTATAGAGACTTTACCTCTAGGTTAATAAACGCCTATATCTTACTGTCTTTAGCGTAGCTATAGATCTAGTTAATCTATAGCAGCTAATTACTCTTTAAGTGTAGAATTATTACTTTCTTAGTAGTATTTATTATAATAGAGGGGTATTTTAGCTATTATAGAAGTGCGTATTAGACTATTAATTATTAAATTTAGTAGGTTATAAGGGTAAAATTATAGTATATTATTTATTATATCTTCTTTTATATTCCTATTCCTTATAGCTAAAATTCACCCTTAAAGTTATCCCTTAAGGGGTAAATAGTAGTGAATCTATAGCCTCTTATTAGCCTAATTCCCCTATAAAGTAGGGTATATTACCTGTAGATTCCCTAGCACTTCGCTATGTACTACTGTGCTATTTTACTAAATTTAATATATATATTAGCCTAGCTAGCCTACGTATTAACCTATATAATATCTACCTAGCTAACTAACGTATTATTAACTATCTTATTAGCTATCCTACTATTTATACCTTACTAGTTAATATAACTATATAGATAGTAAAAGGGATTATAATAAAGATATAGATAGAGATAATACTAATATAGTTAGAGAATATACTAATAGAGATAAAGACTTTAATAACTATAGAGATAGATATAGTAAAGGATATACTAATAGATATTCTAATAATAGATATTCTAAGGAATATAGTAATAATAGTAACTATAATAATAACTATTAATTACTACTTAGGTATACCTTTTTTATAGTAGTTAGAATAGCGCTATAAAAGCCTAAGATATATAGTTAGATTAGTTACTTTTACTATTATTCTGTTTTATAAATATCTACTTTATTTATAACTATTATTTAGTTTTTTTACTTTTACTTACTTCTACTTTACTTTACTTTTACGCTATATTACTTTATAACGCTATTATATTTCTTTTTTTTTCTTTTTTTCTACTTCTATATAATTATTATATAATAATTATTTTATTATAGGGGGGGTACTTATTATAGGATAAAGTAGCTATTATAGATTACTTAGCCTAGCTATAGATCCTACTAGAGATGCTATAATCTACCGGTCGGCTAGCCTATAGTTAGTCTGTAGGAGCCCTACCTAGCGCTAGCCTATAAGGGCTAGTACTACTAGCTGTAGCTCTAGATTAGTAAGTTAACTAATCTATTACTTATTTTTAACTATGTTAGTGTTACTATACTAGATTAATTATTAGTATATATAAAGTATATATTATAAAAGTATAGAACTTATATTCTTTTACTTACGTAAGGAGGGAGGGGTAAAACTATTACGCTATTTATTTATTAGCGTAATCCTATATAATACTAGTAAGTCTTTAGTATATACTATATATATACTATACTTACGTTTCGTCTTAATTAGTTTAGTTATTACTTTAGGTTTATATAAACATTATATTAAAGGGGATCTACCTAATATATTCCCTATATATATAGAGAATATATCTTACTTATTAAAAGTAGGTACTAGTTTCTCTTATAATACCTTATTTATAAGAACCCTTCTCTAAAGTTTAGTACTACGTTATAGTACTTTTAGTATATTAGTATAGTAAGGGATAAGTAGTAAAATAAATAGTAAAATAAATAGTATCCTCTAAAGTTATATTAAGTATATACTTAAATAATCTACTTATAAGGTAATAGAATTATATACTATAGGTAGTAGTAAAATTAGCGTTAGTATAACTAAAATAAGGTATTAGCTTAGTATATATAACGTATTATTATAAACTAAACTTACGTAATTTCCTCTATTACGTTAGCGTAGATATAGATAAAGCCGCCCTTAGGGCTAACGCTAGGATAACGTTAGCTATATATATACTAAGATAAAGTAAAGAACTTACTTAGGCTTATAGATATAATTAGTATTACGCTAGGCGCCTAAATAAATAAAGTTTTAAATTACTTTAATATAGTGTTAGTATATACTTCCTAAATAAAACAGAATATAACTTATATATATATATAGTATATACTACTTACTAATAGACTTCTTAGTAATACTAGTATTAGTATAGAAGTAGTTCTTAACTAGTATATTATTAGTATATATATTATATATACTATATAAATATACTTACTAGCACTAAGGTATATAGTTTAAATATAGTAGTATAACTAAGTAGTATATAAGCTTTATTTTAGTATATACTAAGGAAATACTTATAGTAAGCTAGGAGGTATAAATAGTACTATATATAGTATTAGTGTTAGTATTAATAATAATATTATAGCTATACTTTACGTTAGTATATACTAGACTAATACTAGACCTATATCTACTTATACTTTAGTATTAATAGATATAAGCTTACTTCTAAGGTTTAAAGCGCCTAAGTATGTAGTTAGTATATACTAGTAATATTCTTTAGCCTACTAAATTAACATACAGGCGTTTATTTTAGTAGAGATAGTGTTTATTAAAAGAGAATTTAGTATATACTAAATTATTATCTAAGTAAAGCTAGAAACTTATAGGTATAACTATTATTATACTACTTATAGACCTCTATAGGTAATATATTAGTATTTTATATATATAACGTATAAGTAAAGATAAGGGGTTATCTATACCGTTAGGAACTTAGCTAGGGTTTAGGTTTAGAATAAGGCCTATATCTAATTAGTATATATTATATTAGCGCTTAAAGTAGATTATATATATACTAATACTTACTATAATAGTAGCTAAACTAGCTAAGATTAGTAGTATTAAAAATACTAAAGTTAGTATAGTTAGTAGTAGATATTTAGAATATTATAAGTATATATTAAGAATATAATAATAATTAATTATAAAAATACTATAGTTATACTACTACTACTACTTTATTAGTTTATATAGTTTTAAAAAAAAAAAAAGAAAAAAAGAAATTTACTAAGTAGGAGTTTAGTATATCCTTAGAGTAAATTAGCGCTAAGCCTAAAGTAAATATTATAAGCCTAGTTACGTAATGTTTAGTAGTTACTTAATTAAAAAATTTTTACTATACCTATTACTTAATACCTAGATATTTTATACGTAGTGACTTTTATATAATTCAGCTGCTTTACTACTAATACCCCCCCCTTAACTTCGCCTTACTAGGAAAACCCCCCCCCCGAACTGTAAACCCGCTCGCCCTTTTTCGCCCATCACTAATTACATTTCGCCCACCCGGCATGGCCGCCTAGTCAGCTACTTTCTCAAACAACCTACCACTTCTAACTATCACAACATTTTCTATCCTTATCTAAATCACTTCAATCCTTGGTGTATATCTTCTTTATTACGCAATAGTCCAGCCGCCTTTGAACATTCCACCACGATTGATGATGCGGTCTTCTTCCTGGCTGATCGGGTCAGCCAGCCAATATATTTGATCTCTGCGGTAGGGATGAATGGTTTGTTACAATGCAGCAGGTCATCTCTGACTCGCTGGAGCGATCCGTATCCATTGAGCTAGTCCTTATGCCATGCGCTAGCACTCCGTAGGTTGGGATCCGTACTGTGGCTCCGTTGCCGATGCGGGTTTCGTAGTCCTTGGCAAACTAGTGGAGGGCCTCCACGTCTTTTGTCGTGCTGTCCTAATGCTTAGGTCGCCACTCTTAAGCTGATTGGCGGACACTGCCTTAAGCTTGCGGATATGCTTATTACTGCTTTCTTTAATGGCGCGATCTGCATGCGCCTTAAGGCTACGGGAGTTCATAGCTCTTATGCTGGCAATAGTGATGGGGTCTCTAATGTTTCAATGCAGGTCTAAGATGCTCTCTAGTTATAGGGATTATACATGCTTCCTATAAGTCCTCCTCAGGCGGCTACGCTAGCGTATGACTGTGCGGTGCTCCCCTGATTTATCGGCCCCAGTGTTTTGATATCCTTTACGACCTTAGCCACTAGCTTGCTGGCTTTCTAAGCCTCCTTAGCGGCCTTATTGGCCGCACGCATTGTGTTAGTATACTGTTTTAGTTTCCGCTTGCAGGCTCTCGATAGCCTGGTGTTAGGGTTAGGGTTACGCGGAATGTGACGACTGGCACCTGCCCAGTTTGCTTCACATGGCTGGCGAGGGAAACAGCTGTGAACTCGATGTCGATGATGGTGTTTCATGCCAGGAAGTAGGTTCATAGTCGAGGCAGCTGTGAATTTAAGGGAAACACCTGCGACTCCCTTTACTATCCTACGGGCTTGATAAATGCGCCAGAATAAAATCTGTAACTACTCCTGCCTTTAGTCATGGGCGGGTCCGAGCAGGTGTCTCCGTGTTGGTCTTTGTCGATCGATATAATCATTCACTGTTCCTGGTAGGAACCAATCTTGTCGTTACTTTCCCGATAGTGAAGTTGACAGACCAACTTACTTCGCCCCTGTTGTCTTCTACTACCCAAAAACCTTCACATGGAACAGACTCCAGCAAAACATGTTTTTTCCCATGGCTCCCTACGCTGTTATTACTCACAACAGATCAACGACTATGCATGATGCCGAGATCAGTCAACAATCAACCTTCGATTCCCTCGGCCCGCTATCCCCGTTCCAAGACACCTCAGGTAACCATCATTCCGATCAATGTAAGATTCCATGATCCAGACGTCCGGTTTACGAGGAGATATTGATGGTGCCCAGATGCTGCGCCGCCAGGATCCAATCATTTGGTTCATCTGGCTAACAGCGGCTTAAGTGACGGCAAGCCCAGGTACCTGTTTGCTTGCGCCTGCATCAGCAGCGATACGGCACGACGTGCGACAGTTGGCCTCTACAGACACAGTCAGATTGCTGCCGTTCCAAGCGCGTTGGACCACCATGACCGGGCAACACAATCTGACAACAACGCCTTTACCCCAGACGCATGTGGTCAAAGAGCCGTAATCAACTCTCTACTTCGGTCACACTGAGGAGCACGTCCAATTTGTCAAAATGCGAGGAGGGACCCATCAAGATCCTGCAGTCTGCATGCAGGCCCCCTACCTGCGCATCACAGCAAGTCGTGTGCAGACTGTCAGCGCTGTAATCCGCGCCAAGGAACCGAATTCGGACGCCGAAAGTTGGCCGGGCGAGCCCGTTGCCAAGTAAGGCTTGCATCGGCCAGCCCATCAAATCGCAAACACCCTTTGCTCGATGCCGCAGTCACACGAGTACGGGTATTGTCTTGGTACGGAATCACTGCCAGGCAGGCGCACCAAGCCGTCGGTGCGATCTGTCACTCCCTTCTGGGGAATGACTGACAAATGAACCTATCTGGGAAGCATCCCAAACTTGGCATCGCAGATCCCCTCCAACGGTACCCTATACATTTTCTGCATACATCCCCCTCGCCAGACCACGTCCCGTCGGACAAGGGAGACACAGTCCAATGAGATGACGCAGGGCGACAAGGCAAGGAAGTGAGTCTCGGTTACAACCAGAGAAAACCGCAGACTATCCCCATATTGCGGGAGTGGCACACCTGGCTGACATGTCAGTCACTGACATGTCAATCAGGGCCATGTCCCCCGGTCGGAGCCCGATCCGTTCTAGACCCCCGCCTTCGTATGTCGGCCAATGTGGGCGCGAGGTAGCTCCACACTACCATTTCATACGGTATTCCCGTCTCTTCCCCACACACAATGTTTCGTTTCGAGGCGGGACGGTGGGCGCGCAACGGAACTGCACAGCCGTCCACACCGCCACACTTTACCATCCGTCCTCGATCACAGGCGTATTATTGCGACACACATGATGGATCATGGCGAACACGCGCCCTGTCAACCCCCCTTTGGCGACTCAGCCGCAACTCTGGTCCGCATCCCTGCCAGCTACGAGTGGCAAGCCACACTCCACCTGTCCTGGACTGTGTTGCACCGTGTCCGGGCTCGCCCCACGGGGTGTACCCAGCACCTTGTTACCTCGCCTCTGCAGTCGTCTCTTCTTTCCCCGTCTCCGATTACTGGTTCACCACACGGAACGTTACTGACGCGAGAAGCTAGACGTGGCCACCCGGAACTCAACTTGATCGACATCGATCTCTACTGAGTTTTGCGGTCGGCAAGGGGTTTGCCTCTCGAGAGGGAGGCCGGAACCAAACCTGGCTCAACTAAGCGCGGAGCGGATCCCCCCCTTTGCTCATGTGTGACATCCGTCCATCTCTGTGCAGCGCTCCACGCATGGCGAGCCGCGGAATGCCTGCTAGGTTGGAGAAACGTTGTCGCCGGCAGCGGTGACGCCAAAAGTCAAATGCGCAACTACCAAGATTTGGTGTCGGCGTTTCCCCTCAAAGCACCTGGCGACTAAAACCTTGCCCCCAAAGAGCAAGAACGACGACCCTGAATAGCCCGCTCGCGTGCCGTTTTACCAGCGGTGACCCGGCGAAGCCGCGTAACTCGCCTTTCCGCAAAGTCTCAAACATGTCAGCGCGCGCCGGATGGAACCATGGCACAGAGGCTGTCGGTGGACGCAACCCTGTCCACGACCAAACCTACGCCCACCCTAAACATGATGGATACCTCCCCGAATCTTGTATCTCAGATGCTCGACGGGAGAGCTTCACATCCACACCACTCGTCCAGTCCGGCTGGGTTGCGGAGGCCAAGACGCTTTGCGGATTTGTATGGCCCGTACCGCCTCACATTCACGTCTTGTTACTAATTAAGAGAACGAAGTCGGTTGAAACCGTCTCGCCAAAAGTTTCCGCCCCCTTTCCACGGGGACCGGCTGAACTCATCTGACCGCCGTTACATCTGGCGTGCCTGACGACATTGACAGGAGCAGAATTCCTCCGGCGTTGGGGGCGTTCCCGTCCGTGCGAGTGCTAGCCTGGCATGCAAAGGGCCGACTTGGCACTTGGATCGTTCCCCGAAAGGGACGGTGTGCGCATGTGGCCAACGTTGTGTGCATGCCCCCATGTACTATTCAACCTTTTACACGGTACCTTGGGTTATAGTATCGCACGACAAGTGTAGTGCAGGTAAGCTGGGGGACGTGCTTCAGCCCAGGCCCAGCGACGATCACTTATGCCCATCGGCAGGAAGCGCTCAGACACCACCGGTGATCAGTGATGGGCGCTGATCATTATCCATGAACCCCGCCTTCTAGAACCCGCCGCTCGACCTGTTCTGGAGATGTTCACTTTTTTTCTTCTTCTTCTGTTTTCTTCTCTTCCCCCCACCTTTGGCCTGGCAAGTATCAAGTAGGAATTTGTACTATAGTACTTGACCATGTCCTATCTGCGTGTGGGAAACAAGCCTAAACAGGCGCGGCCGGCCCCCCCCCCCAACTTTCCGATGCTACGACGTCGAGCTTTGAGGACGCGGCTCCGGTGTGGCATGCTGGGCGGGTGAGGGTGAACCTTGGCCCCTCCGCCCCCCCCGACCTCCTGTCCTGGGCCTGACTTCTTGGCCCAACCCACCGCAGCTCTCTGACACCCGCGATCGCCACCCCCATAGTTCCCCAGTCGTGGTTGTCAAAAATAACAAGAACTTATTATCGAACGACGAGAGAGGATGCTTAAACCTTTTTTCCCCCTTTCTCTTTTTCTAAATTGATAAAGAAAATTTGAATCAAACAAAAAAAAGGAACAAGGGGGTGGGGGAAAAAAATCATGCTCCCCCCTTGCCCCCTCGGGGTGTGTGTGTGGCGTAGACCCGTCGAAACTCGATGCCGGAAATAGAGGTTGATAGGAGATCATCTAGATAGACGGATCATACATGAACTTTTATGAGAGAGAGGGGGGTGGGGGTGGGCGGGGAGGAAAGGGAGGAGCGGATCCGGCTCCGCGGGGCGGGGGGTGTAGAGGTTGCAAAATTGCAAAAAAAGAAATGAAAGAAAGAAAGAAAGAAAGGGAAAAACAAAGTCCAACACCCACCCCCATCTGCAGATTCCCGTGATGGCCGAGAGTTATTCTTATTCTGTATCTGCTGGAGCGGAGGGGAGTGGAAGGGGGGGGGTAGGGGAGAGGGGGGGGAGAGAGGAAGCAGATATCTCTCGATCTCTCACCACCTACGGATACTCCCCCAACAGTGCGGGAACATGCGGGTGTGTGTGTGTGTGTGTGTGTGTGTGTGTGTGTGGGTGGGTGGGTGCGGGTGTGTGTCCCAACTCTGTTCTCGCGGTGCTGGGGTTCCCCATCTCGCCCTCTTCCCATTTCAAGATACACTCATCGTGATGCACGGTAAATCAGCAACTCAACTTACCGGTCCCACCACACCCGCGAACCACATGCCACCTGCTTCCTCCTCCCTCTCCATGTTTCTCTCAACTCCCCACCTCTCACAAAGGGACCATGCAGACCTCATGTTTGTTATTTTTGAGAAAATCTTGTTCGGATTAACTAATAGCTTCAAATGCAAAATAAGATGGACCCATTGAGCTGCGTGTGTTTTAGGCCAGACTTTGGCCGGAACCTCCAGGGTTGCCGAGTCCGCCCGTGTTTTTTCCCCTTCACATCCCCATTTGCCGAACATAAAAATAAATTCAAGTTTCCCAGCGCCTTCTGCCGCCCGGATAGTCAAGGCCCCGGTCACGCACGGCATAACCAGGACCCCAGAGTCTATCCCGCGGCTTGTTCAGCCTCTGTCTCCTTTCCCCCCTTTGCGACCAAGCAACCAAATGCTTCCCCGAATCTTCTTCGGCGGCCGGAGGGGGTTGGGGGGAAGGAGGTTTCCCACGCAGAAGAGCGAGCTACGTGTCGCCTCAAGCTTCTGGCCCCCTTGACCCCATCCTCCATAGCCCCGAAGCTGCCACAGGCGTGACCCCCCTTGACCCCAGAATCCACACAATGACCCCCATCCCAGGCGGTGACGTTCCGTTCACATCCGGTCCCGGCTAGCAGGATCCGTCGTGTCGTACTTGGGGCGTCCGGGTGGGGTGATCAGCATGGTCTGGGTGTGGGTTCGTCGTCCCCGTGCAGGTTGAGCGGGGAGGTGTCGTCGTGAGGGCAGAGTTGCGAGCTTCGGCAAGAGGTCTTTGCATCGTGTCTTGCGCAGCAAGATGTCGTCTCCGCGATGCCCAGCTTCTTCTTTGTTTTGTTGATTTGATCCCATCTTTCCTCCACTTCCATGCCGGCCGTCCCCCCACGGGAGATGCGGCCGCGGCCAAGATCCTGTCGACAAACCGGTGTCTGCCTCGACGGCCGTATTCCGGATACGGCCCAGTCTCGGCTACGAGATGATGGCTTAGCAGATCGACCTTCTGCGAAAAGAGACGTTGCCATTATTGGATCCAGTCCGGGTTGCAAGTCTTTGTCGCTAAAACCGAAAATCCGAGAGCGTGTGCGAAGCGAAAAGAAAATCAAGAGTGTTCGTGTGTCGTGGCATCAAGCCCGGAGCAACGTTATCCTTGATCCGTATCGTCCGGCGCGCAGTCGTAAACCTTCGTCATTCGTCGTAGAATGGTCGTCGTGAATCATCCGTAAGACAGGAACCCAAGCCCAAGGAAATGGAAGAAAGCAAATGCGCAGCAACGGTTGGTATCCTTCCGAACCAGTGTAATGCCGATGGGGGTATCTCTAAGAAAGCCTCTCGAACCAAAGAATAAAAAAATAGAATAAAAAAAGGACCCCAGATAGGGAAAAGAGAGAAAAGATTGAAATCCAGAACGGGGGAATTGAGAATCCAAGGTGTCGGTTTCTTCTGTCTCGGGCTCCAGGCCTGGAGCCGAGCGGGGGGTGTTGCATTGCTGCGTGTTCCTCTTGTTTAGATGAGAGAAGACCCAAAGGAAAAGATGTATAAAAAAAAAAGAGAGAGACGGAGATGAGAAACAAGCCGCCTATGTTCAAAACCACCCCCAATGTAAATGCACTCAAATGCCCGCCCCGGGCCCAGCCATGATGAGATGATTTGAATGAAATGGTGACCGAGCTTGCGGCGGAGTGAGTGGTGGTTGTTGTTCCCCGGATATCGAAAAGACAGGATAAGGAAAAACAAAATCAAACGCTCGCTTGCTGCCGATAAAAAAAAGGAAAACCCCGGATCATTGTGTCTTTTTGTGTTTCGTCGTTGGTCTCGCGACATGTCGTTGACACCGTTCGCTCCCCCCGTTGATGCCAAATGCCGACATGCCTTGTGCGGATGATTGTACGCCGAGCAAACCGAAAGGACATCAACTTTTTTTCTCCGGGAAAACATGGAACAGTCGTGCCCTTGGCAGTGCTATGTGGTCGTGACGACAGGGTGGCTCTCAGACGTGACGGGCGTTGGTTGTCACATCGTCGTCGCGTACTCCTGGTAGCGATCCCAGCCGAAGCCGCCGTAGCCGACGCTCACGCCGCATTGCGGGGTGAACATGCTGGGGAGGGGCAGGGCTGGGATGGGCGCCGTAATGGCGGGTGCACTGTAGTAGAAGCCGGCGGTGGAGAATGGTTGACTGAACGAGGGCGTGGGGGAGGGTATCTGGACCTCGCTCATGCCAATGTTGGCCCAGATGGGTGTCGACTCCTGCGAGGTTGATGCGATGCTCGGGCTCGAAGGCAGGACTCTCCATGCGTCGACGGCGGGCAGGTGGGAGGGTGTGGGGGGTTGCGACCAGATGTTTCCGTTTGCGGGTGAGCTGGGGAGCAGGGGAGGCTGCCTGATGACATCGACAACGCGGGGAGGCGGAGGCAGCAGGGGCTTCATCAAGTTCATGATGTTGTTCTTGACCTCGTCGCTCTTACCGGAGAGCAGCTCACCGGCACCTTCCTCCTCGAGGCCCTCGAGGGCGGAGACGTGGGTGCGGTAGACAAACTTGTTAATGGCCTGGACAAAATCCTCGTGCAGCTTCTTGCACTGCTGGTCCTTCTCAGACCAGTCGTACGTGTTTGCCTTTGAGTCGACGCAGTGGATCTCCTTGTGGTACTCGACAAGAGCGTCTATTGAGTCGGAGGTCAGCTTGAAGGCGACCTCGTTGCGCAGGACCATGTCAACGTGGACGATGTAGGCCTCGATGTGGAGGAGCTGGTAGTTGAAGAGGGCCTCGACGAGGGGGTTGGAGTCCTGGCGCAAGTCGGATTCGGGGGCCTTGGGCAGCATGATGGAGGTGAGAGTCCAGATGGCGTTGGGCGAAGACAGAGTCTCGGTCAGACATCTTTGGTGTTGAGGGACGCTGTTGAGGGGGCGCTTGACACGGTTGATGCGCTTCAGTGTCTGGGTCAACCACGGCTCGACCTTGGAACCCAAGACGACGTTGACCGATGAGGCTCTCGGGGCAAAAGCCGCCGCGGAGGCTGGTAGCAGCTGGACAGGCATTTTGCGGAGGGTTTCCGGGGGGGATGAGATGAGAGGAGAGGAAGCCGGCGTGATGAGACAAGTAAGAAAAAAAAGGCGGCGGTTGTCGTCAAAGGTTATGTCGTAGTAAAGGGCCTTTAGGTGGTGGTCGTAGATGGCTGTAGACGGGTGCGATCTTGGTCTTGGTCTTGGTCTTGAATTCTGGTTAGGCGCCTTGATAACCGGGGGAGGATGGGAGACAGATGGATGGATGGGGGGGAGGGAAAATGAAGTAATAAAGGAAACAAGTGATGACGGAGCTGGGCGATCCCGAGAGAAGATATACAGCAAGGGATGTTTATTTGGCTTGGACGCCTGCTACCGCGAATAAGAAGAAGAAGATGGTGGACGAAGAGGTCGTGAAGAAGGAAGAGGGAGGGTGAGAAAGAGACAGGATGTGGTGCGAGGGTGGTGGGGTGTTATAATCGACACCGACGAGGTGGGAGGGGGGACTTGACTGCCACTGCCTCTCTCTCTCTCCCTGTACCCTCTGTCCAGTCAAGAGAATAGCCCTCGTTCAGTGCAGTCAGGCCCTATCACCGAAGGGCAATGTACCTAAGGTACTGACTGCATCGTGCCTTCCACTTGTTGTGCGCTGCTGCGGCTGGGTTGCGGTGAGGTTGGGTACTGGAGACTTGATCGAAGGTGTTGGGCAGGGGTGGCGTGAGCGGTTAACTCAAGTACCGGGGTACAAGGGTAGTGTCTTAATTTTTTCTCCCCCTTCCCTTTCCTCTCTCACCCCTCGCCCCGCACCCACACTTGCTCTCTCTCTCCCCCCACCCATTCGCCTCGGCCATGTTTAATGGGCTTTTGGGCCATGGACGAGGAGGTGGGAAGGCGCAAGCAAAAAGAAGGGGGGGAGAGAGGGGGTGGGAGGGGTGTGAGAGGGACCTCCTTTTGCGGTACATGTGCAAGGAGCAAGGAGTGAAGGACAAGAGGGAGGAGCAACAAGGTGGGGAGAGGGAACGGGAACCAGAACTCTGAACTCGGAGCCCAGAGTCCAAACCTGGGAGACACACACACACACAGAGAGAGAGAGAGAGCGAGAGAGAGAGAGAGAGAGAGAGACAGAGACAGCCGAAGTGAGACGGTAGCTGGCCAGTGGATGGCAGAGACGGAGATCCTTGGAACGATGCACGCCGGCGGGGGCAGCGCGGCGCTCTGTGCAGTAGCATCGGATCTCCCTGAGGCACCGCCGGGGGGGGGGGGGCTTACACAACACCTGCTGTAGGTACTTTTTTGCATGTACTTGACCAGCGACGGACTGGTACTTGTCGTCGTCGCCGTCACCTTGGTTGTCGTCGTCGTCCAAGACTGACGCTACGTTACTGAACCATTATGCGGCCGGCAGCGAGTACGTAGGCCTCAGGCTTAGGGTAAGGCATGGTGGCCTCTCTCCCCCCTCCTCTCCTCTTCCCCGGTGCGCGGTGCATGCATTTGGGCCGGATCCCAGGTCTGCCTGTCGCCTCACCCGAGGCCCTATCGACTCACATACGTAGCACTACTACGTATAACCTGTACGGTGGTAGTGTAGTAGTATGCAATGGGCGCGGGCTTGGTCGTGTCGTCGTCCTCGGAGGGGAACCGTTGTGGAGCTGAGACCACCGGCGGCGTCGGCGGCGGCGAAGACGACGGCGGCGGGGAACAGCTGGGAACTGGGGGCCATGTTTGCTGGCGCTGGCGTTGGTGTTGGCGCTGGCGCCGTGTTGGTGGTCCTCGTTCTGATGCCGGGCTCCAGCGAGCCTGTGATGCATCCACAAGCCCCATCCCATCCATGCCTCGATGGAGACGTACCTGTAGATCGGAGGACTCCAACAGGCATGAGATGGACCTGCGTTAGTCGTTGGCCTCTCGAGTCTTTGGAAAATCAGAGTCTTTGGAGAGCCCGAGTTGCCATCGCCATCGCATTCATGCGCTCTCCTACAGCCACGTCCGAGGCAACTCCTTTGGACGCTGCAACCAACTCGGGGGATGCTCTCCCCCTCCCCACTGCGGGTTTGATAAACTACTGCGCTTGCGGGCAAAACGAAAAACCTTCCGCCGGTAACCGGTGGGTGAGGTGATGCTGACTGAGAGGGTTGGCTGCGGCAAACAAACACTACACCACGCCACACACCACACTTACACTACCCTAGGTAGCCTTCTGGCATGCCCGCCCAGCCGGGACGTTAGGTCTCGTTTAGTCCCCCTCCAAAAAATAAAAATAAAACCCTTCTCCATTTAGGGTTTCCTTTTCGTCAAAGGAGCTTTTGGCGTTGCAGACCGGTGCTTCTCGGAGTGGAACAGCCCCCCCGCCCGACATCTTCCCCCGGCAAGCCTTACTTTCTTTCCCAGCATACTATGTACAGGCGGCCTCTAGCTGGGAATGCGTCGTTGGAGGAAGAGGGGGGGGAAGCGTGCGTGGTTTTGCCTCGGGGCGGTGCGCCACAAAAGTCGGTTGTGGGTCTCCGAGGACGACACTGTCCCGGAAAACGCTGAACCCTGTAAGACGATCAACAAACTGACAAACCTCGGGTGGAGGCGACAGATGGCTAAAAAAGAAACACAGCTCTCGGCATTCAAGGCGACCCCGGGTAAGGCTGGGCAGGCATGGTAAGGCAAAGACAGCGAGCGTCCCCCTATGGGCTCGGGTACGGGTACGGGGTGGGTGCTTTGGGTCTGGCACTTGTAGATCCCGTCTTTGGGTCTGAACAGACTTCTGCACCGTAAAACCCTTGATCCTGCTCCTCCGTATGTGAATAGTGAATAGTATTGCGAGGGCGCAGGACATCGTACACTGATAGCAGAAGATCTGTGGCAGATTCGGTTAGCGGCGATAGAAACTACCTTGGTTAGCTAAGTAACCCATTCCGCTGGAAATGAATGGAGCGCGCTCTAAAAAAAGAGTTCGGAGAGGAAAAACAAGAAGAAGAGAGTCGCCGGCGAAAGACGAGGGGCTGTGCTGCGACTTGCATGCGTAGTATGCTCAATGACAGATGTGGATTGGGGCGGGCACCACCGAAAGCCACCGCTAGGCGCAAGCGAGCCTCACGACCGGTGCCGTACCGGGGGAAGTGGGAAGGGGGGAAGGGGCGGCCTCGTGTGTGGTACCCTCGTGCAGAAAACAACGAAGCCGTTGCTTCTTGTGGCTTGCTTCTTGTGGCTGGCATCCCAGGTACTTTTTGGTCTTGGGAGCCCGTGTGTCTCATTATGCACTACTACTTACCCAGGTACCTAGCCCACCAGCTAATGCGCAGTCGTCCGTGGTCCCCTCCCCTCGGATGCTCCATTAGTTGGCCACGTTGGCTTTTTCTTCTTTTTTTTCCTTGTTCTTGCTTTCTCTCCGAGCTTCACGCATTCCGGACCAGATATCGTCATGGCCCCGGCGCCCTCTACCTGTTTATTGTGTTGTCATGATGGGGGGAGGAGGGAGGCGCCCGGTGGCGCCTCCCGTCCAGCTGGCAGTTCAGGCGGCCACAAGCTCCACTGCCCTGTGTGTAGCAGGTGGTCTACCCTACCTACTGTTATACCCTACCTTCCAGTATTATACCCCAACTATTGCGGCTTTGGGAACCATCCCGTAGCCTACGCAGCATACGAAGACTGAGCAGATGCTGAGCCGCCCAGAATCCAGCTCTTGGTAGCGACCCGACATACCCTCCACACTATTGTCCATACACGGCAACTAAGTCGCCGTCTCTGTCTCTCTCTCTCTCTCAATGAGGTCGTAACGAATACGGTCGCCGCGTCTTCCCTGTTTCTCGAAACACACGCCTGATCTATAGGTAGGTACTCTCTTTTTCTCTCTGCCGAGGTGTGAGCTGGAATCCGGACTGCCGGTGCTTTTCCACCCCTGATTCAATTAGTCTCGTTCACTTCATCGTCTCGTCATCGCATGTAGCCACCACCCGGGGCCGAGTACCGTCTCTCCAAGTACTATCGGTACTTTCCGCCATATATGCGTTCCCCTCTCCAGTAATCTGTTGCACCTGCCGAGAAGCCGACGGCCAATTGTCCTAATCCGACAACCTGTACGAGAAACCCGTCGTCATGAATTCTGAATTGTCATATTGGAGCCCCGGATGTCTCTCCGGCCAGAGACACCCCCGAGGAGAGACATGGCCGAGGTCCAGTGTCGTTCTGCCCTAGCACGAACCCTTCCTTTCCATACCTACCCAGGTACTCTGTAGTTAGTACCATGTAGTAAGTGCTAGCGTACGGCGAGCTCAACCGTCCAAGGCTCGCGCCGACAGCGGCTTATCAAAAAAGAAAGAACGACGCCTGTCACTGCTGTCAGAAATGATTTTGTTCCAGGGAAGGCTTACCCCTGCTTGCCGGCACCCCCCCTCCTTTCACATGTATTTCGACCCCTGTCCTCACCACCACAGGGTCTGTCCCGGCACCCGTACTACCAACTCCCTTCAGAGGACCAGGAGGCGACTTCGCGACGGCTTCCACGCAGAGCCCCGGGCGCCTCGTCTGACGCGATGGCATTGATCGCGTCCCTGGATGTCACCACCTTCATCCACCGGGGCCGTGGATGGTGCTTCCGCGCCCCTTTCGAATCGTCTTAGCCGTGGTCTCTCCCAGCTCGGCCTTTTTGCGATATATCACTTTGTTAACACTGCCCGTCTCGCCCTTCACTTGCTTGCCTGGCCCTTGGCCATGCACCTTGCTCTTTTGCGAATGTGTCATGGTCTTGCTCGAGGCACAGGATCCCCAGTGGTGGTGTAATCGTCGCGAGGGCGACCATGATTGGGACACTATGTGATATCATGCTCTGCCGCGCACCCACACCCATACCCACGCAGGTCCGGGGGCTTACGGCGTCCGGAAATGGGCTTCTGTATCATGCAGGTGAGTGAGGATTCGGAGCCTTCCAGCACGTCCGCCGCTAGGAAGCTATCCTGAACTTCCGCTGGATGGTTACGCGTATGCAGCCCACCAGATTCGTCAACCCTTTGGACGAGTCTGCCGGTACGGGATCCCTTCGTGCTTGCCAGATCAGGGACAAGTTTTCGAGGTTTCTGGCCACCATCGACAAGCCACCCCTGCGCCGTCGCCGCGGCCGGACAGGGTGGCCGTCACGATGGGTGTCTGCTCATGATGATCGAGCCCCGGCGGAAGATGAGACCTTCTCGGAGATGACCAGCACGTCCTATGGCAATCGTCATATCACCAACCCTCGCCCTTGGCCAGTCGTATGGTCCAGACGACGCTCACATCGCGTCCTTGAAAATTGGTAGCTTGGTGACTTGCATGCACCTACAGGACACTTCTGCCCCTCGCCCTGCATCATGTCGGCTCTAGCAGGAGATCGTCTCTGAAACGATGCAGGCGCCGCCGCCGCGGCGGGTAGCCCCAATAACTACATGTCATCACATCGCACACTGACTGGCCTTCCCCGTATGCAGCTTGGGACTCTTTCAGATAGTAGGTCGTAGTTGCTGCACCGGCTCAACTTTCGTGAGACTCAGGGCAGTGGCATGATTGGAGCGGCCCAAGAGACCGTTGGAGGAACCGCCAGAGGAACCATCACTAAACTTTACCCACCAGCAATCCCGGCCGGGCTCCGCTTGGAGGAGGGGGGAGGAGGGAAAAGGCCAGACGGCGCGGGTGTACCGTAGTGGCAGAGTTACTATGCTATAGTACGATGCCGCCCAAGAACTGGTGTGGGGAGTCTTGACTAGAAGCGTGGTACTTCCCTCGACCCTTCCAAACTTTCGAATGCGCATCGAGCCGAAGGGGGTTGGTCCGTCGTAATGGGACGCGGATCCAACGTAGCTATGGGAAGAGACTTGGTCGGTCGAGGGTGCAGATATCGAGCAATGACAGCCTGTAGACGGCTTCTTGCAGGGTTGCCGCCCTTGCTAGCGGCCGAAGGTGAGCTGAGGTGTGTCTGCGAAAAAGCCTGTTCTGCTGCTTCATTGGTCACTGAGCTGACGGGCCAGATTTGGACGAAGTGGGTCCGGACGAAAAAGGCCGAGACGCTCGATGTTGATTGGCCAAAATGCCGAAATTCATCAATGATATTTGACCAATCGTGGACTGCATAGTCCCTGAGCCCACGATGAGGAGAGACAGTTTGGGGTCGAATACGCTCCTGGGGCACCCGCTGCCCCTGGAGTATGCAGCGGTGCTCACTATAGTAGCTGAGCAATAATGTTCCTGTTAATGGCGCAATAGCCTCGCACCAGGGCCCCAGGAGCAAAACAAGCAAGGTCATGGGGGCGTCGGGAGGGAGTTGCATGCCAAAGATTGCTAGAATAGGAAACGGCCCTGTCACGTTCACGGATCCTCGGCTGCAGAAGCAAACTGTTCTCGAACCTCGTCGGAAGCAAATTGGCGTTAGTCGCCAATGACTCTGGCGCCCAACCGCGTTACCAACGTCCTGCCCCGTTCGACCTTGACTCGAACAAGGAGACAACGCCCGGATACAGGCCCGGGAAACAAACAAGGGCCACCGCATTGTCGTCTGGTACGCAAGGCGTTCTACAGCGAGGTATTGGTCTTGAGGCGAAATTAACGACTGCTTTGCCAACAAGGTTGACGAATGTATCCATTCCCCGTTGTTCACAAATACCGTGCTACCGGTAGCCGGCCGTTTTGCGTACCCGACCGCGGCATCGCGAGAAGCCTGTGAGTGGGTTCACAATGCCACCCTGGACGGAGGTGATGCTCGCCTAGGGAGAGCGGCGGTTGTTCGGCCATACATAGTAGACGCGGCAGAAGGCGAAGTCTTGACAGTCTGCTGACGGCCTGCCTATTTTTGGGCCCCGCAACCTTTCGTCCGTCATCGACGCAGGCGGATCCGCCGTTTGCCGCATCCGCAGCAGTCGGACGCCCAGCAAGACGGCAGCCAGTGTGCGCAGGCCTGCCAAAACTCGTGACCCGCCTGTTCCGTCAGTTGACTCGGTCACATGAGTTTACCCGCCGACGTGCCTGCAGACTTCGGACTTTGACAGGCTTGCTATCTCGTCGTCCGCAAAGGGCAGAGGTGCAACCGGCCAAGCTCCACGAGCTGTGTGAGCTCCGGTGTCGCCGCATTACAAGGCTGATCCCTGCCCCGGTGGCTGGGCGCCCTACGACTCTTGTTTTGCCGCTCGCTTGCGCGAAAGGAGCTTCACTTGGTCCTCGCGCAACAGTCGACGACTCGAAAAACACCGAGAAATAATACACCTCGAAAGTATGAAGCCAAACTAATGCAGCATGGCTGCTTTGCCCCGCCATTCGTTTCCAGTCTTTGTAGTGCATATATAAGTCCGAAAGCAGGAGGACGTCTTACTCGTTCCGCGTTGTTGAACTCCAAGAGCAATGTCCGTCACGCGGCAGCATACCTGTTGCAAAGTCGAGCCCTGTCAAGTCGATTCAAACAGCATCCAGATTAGCATAGCAAAGTTTGAGCCGATCAGGGAAGCCGGTCCGTCC
Source organism: Colletotrichum cereale (assembly GCA_034509685.1). Lineage (NCBI taxonomy): Eukaryota > Fungi > Ascomycota > Sordariomycetes > Glomerellales > Glomerellaceae > Colletotrichum > Colletotrichum cereale. The sequence goes on along the minus strand of JASUDE010000080.1, from coordinate 82,913 downwards.
GTTTCGGTCGAGCATCGCATCAGGAGGACATGGCTGGTCTCAGAGCCGGGTCGTGCCTGATAGTCGCCACCGGCTATTCATCGAGCCTGACCCGTTCGAAGCTACAGCTACTACTGAAAACTGCCACGTCGCACGCTGGGTGCAGACGATACCCAGCATGCCCGCAAGAGAGTGGCGAGATCTTGCGCTGCAGAAGAGCTGACGTATATCTCCCTTCGATGGTTGGAGGTCCAGCGATACGGTCGTAAGGTTTCCCCAGATCTCGAAGCTCCGAAAGGTGCTCAAAAAAAGAACAGGGACTGCCGTGCCGGCGTGGGGAGCAACGGTGCGGCGAGAACCCCACTTTCTGAAGATCTGCGTGTGGCACAGGCGCCGGGAGGCTGGTGAGGGAGGGGGAGGGGAGGGAATGTGCCGTTTCCCCCTAATGTTGTGGACGCCTCTACAGCTGCCACTGCAACTCCCACTGTCGGGGAGGAGCATGCATCGTAGCAGATGCACAGCTCAGGGGACCTACGTTAGTGGTACGACGAATACGGGGGCGCCGTGGTTGGGCACAAGTTGCATCCTTGAGCAGCTGAAATGTGCTGCTACTGATGCAGAAGACCCGCTGATCGCTTCAAGCCGATTGCTTGTTAGTGGTCGCCGGATCTCGGTTCTGCATGAGCGATAGGCCACACGGGAGGGGCTGAAGGGCTGTGCTGCCCGCAGAAAACCACAACGTTGACTCGTTGATGGTCGGCATTTTGGCATTGACTTGACCCTCCATCCTTAGGCATTGCGCAGGATACCGCATACGTAGTAGTCTCGCCGGCTGTGAGCTGTCGATAACCACGCGGCTCCAAGTGGGTGCAGCAGAGACGGCCCCAAGACAATCCATACCAATCCTGGTTGAAACCATGTCATTAGTTGTTTCCCCCAAGGTGTCAACGACGAAATTCGTTTCACCACAGAGAGTCCATCTGGGCGAGCCCGCTGGGGTGGACCAGGGATTTAGGATAGCCTGTCGTGGAAGTGTGTCGTGAGTGACGACGACGTCCCGGCCAGTCATCATGGCCCTGTGTTTCGAACAGAGAGACTCGACTAAGTTTGATGGGGCAAACGCAGACGCTGGCGCGGGTACACTTTGCACGGCAAAAACATCATGACGCCTGGATGGCGTTGACAAGCTTTCCGACACTGTCCTTGTCGTTTACTTTGACAGCAGCTACTGATCTCTCGATGAATCGATATCGGTGGCAGGTGGCTGTCTGTCGTGGATCCAGATGCCACAGTTTGTTGCAGATACCATGGGCGTTGTGTGGTGGCACGCATATCAGGCATGAGGATGCTGCTGCCGAGTTCCGCAAAGCTCATTTGGCCAATGCGAGAAGTATCGCATTGAGACCTTGGCCAGCGCATATTGTGTCCCAAGCTTGTTTCGAAGGAGGCCAGAAGTCGTGCAGCTGAAAAGGGGACGACGAAAGGGTTGTGGGTTAAAAGAAGGGAAGCGGCGCCTGTGGTTGATGTTTGGGCTGTCAGTGCCATTCATGGCATGGCATGACATTGAGAGGGGAGAGACAGAAGGTACTTACCTACCTGAGAGGGAGAGAGCTTTGGCCACTTCTTCTCGCTAAATACCTAAGCCGAGCACAGGTCCCCTACAGTGAGTTGCGGGGTGCGGTGCGGTGCTCTCGGCCGAGTCCACAGTGGAGCGGCCAGTAAAGAACCGGGCGTAAAGCACGAAGCGAGGCTGTCTCATTGGTCCTCTCCTCCCTGGGGTTCAGCCTGTTCTCCCGAGGCTCGACGAGAGTGCCAGCATGTCTCTCAAAAGTTGTGACCTCCCAAATGCGGCGTTCGCCGACGTCATCACAACTTCAACCAGCATCTCCGTCCTGTCGCTTCCTTCGAAATACCCCATTGCCGTGTCCACTTCGAGCATGCATATCACATACCATAGACGCCAATGATACCCCTATAGACAACGACCCAAACGATCCAAAGTCGCCTTGACTCCTATACGATGACCGAGCCCGCTCCGGCGGCTGCCCCCGGGGCTGCAACGACCCCGGCGCAGAAACAAACCAGCCCTGCGATCCCCGTCGGCATGAACGAGGCGTCTCTCGACTCGCCAACCTTTCGAGCTACCGCCCAGCATTTCGGAGAGCACATTGACAACGTCGAGAAATGGCTCGATGACTACGTCCGCTCGACCTCTAAGGTCACTCGTGACGTCCTGGCACTCGAGGAGAGCGTCAACGCCTACCTATCCAAGATCTTCCCGCCCGCCGCCACTGCCGATGCCATCATCGACCACGACTATACGCTGCTTGCCCTGCGTCGCATCAGCGATGGATCCAAGGAATGGTGGACGCAAATCATGTCGACCGTGCGAAAGATGGACACCATCTCCGTCGAGCCCCTCCGCTCATTTGTCGCCGCCGACCTGCGCTCTTTCAAGGAGGTCAGGAGAGTCTTGGAGCACACGCAGAGGAACTTTGACCAGGCCATGGCTCGCTACATGAGCCAGTCCAAGACCAAGGAGCCATCCGCCATCCGGGAAGAAGCGTTCGCCGTGTACGAGACGCGCAAGGCATACCTCAAGGTCTCTATGGACTTTTGCCAGCTCGCACCGCAGATCCGCTTCAGCCTGGACAAGCTTCTCGTTCGTGTCAGCTCCGACTTTTGGAAAGAAATGAAGCGGTCGCGTGAGGCCGCCGCCGCCTCGACAAAGTGGGGTTCGGAGATGGATCGCATCCGAGGCTGGTCTCGGGAGATGGAAACGACAGAGGTCGTCTTCAAGAGGGAGCTGCAGATCGCCCGCCGCGATATTGGAGAGAGTACGCTACAGGATTTCAAGCCGTCCCGGGAATTGGAGGACTACAGTGCTTCGACCGTCCCCTTCCTGGGTTCCCGAGGTCCGGTTAGTGTTCAGCCGCAAGAAAGCTCGGCCGTGATTTCGGAGAAACAGGGTTGGCTCTTCCTCAAGACGCTCTACGGAAAGCCGGCCAGGTCCAACTGGGTCCGCCGTTGGTATTATTGTCGAGATGGCATCTTTGGCTGGCTGATAAACAGCCCCCAGGGTGTGCTGCAAGGTGACGAGATTGGCGTTCTTCTGTGCAATGCCAAACCAGCCGTTGCAGAGGATCGTAGGTTCTGCTTCGAGGTCAAGACGAAGAGCCAGACCCTTGTGCTTCAGGCGGAGACCCAGGTCCAGCTTACTGAGTGGCTCGAGGTCTTTGAAGTTGCCAAGAAGAGAGCGTTCGAGGCCAGTATGGACAGGGACAGCAGCTCTTCGCCTGCCGGAGCTGACCCTGCTTTCTCCATCACCCCGCCTCCCCTTCCGGAGTTCTCGGCGAGATCCTTGGACGCTGTGGTCGCGGGCGAGGAGCCTGCAGCACCATTTGACAAAGCCGGCACCCTTCCGGTTCCTTCGGCAGAGGGCAATATGGGCGGCCGTGCTAGTTTCGACGTGAACGGCGCGCCTCGTCGCTCCATCACCGCCTTGGGGAGGGATCTAGGTCGCGAGATGGTTCGCGAAGAAGGAGAAAGCAATCGTGATCATGCGGCGAGGATCATCCAGAAGCTAGATCTACACCGAAAAGCGACCTTTGGAGCCGGTGCCGAAGCCACAGTCGCTGCTGCTGCCGCGCCAGGAAGCGGCGGCATTGCGGGTTTGTTGGCAAGCCACGGCCACCTCCCCGGGTACCCTTCTCCCCCCCAGGGCGGGTCAAAGAACTCCTCGACCTCGAGATTGCCTGCCTTGGACCCGGTCCATGGGACTCTGGCCCCTTTAACGCTGGCAAGACCTCCTGCAGCAACCAACCTGAGCAGGACGGCGGTCATGTTCTCCGTGGATAGGAGTATGGGGGCAGACAACACCAGCCACATGCCCACCGCCGTCCTCGCCAACTATTGGGGAAGTAGTGCATGGAGCATCGTGTACGGATCGGGCCCCGGCCGTCCTCGCACTCCTGGGCTGCTTGAGGAGAACCCCTTCGGGATAGTCGTCCGCGAGGTGGGCAAACCCGGCGAAGAGAAGCCCTTGACCAACTCGGCCGGACATAGGAAAACGGTCAGCGTCGATGCGAAGATCAACCAGCCGCAAATGCCATTCAAACAACCCGCCGAGACGTTTTCCCCGGGCTACCCGCCCGAGCTCAGAATCCAACACCACCAGTTCCGCATTCTCTTCCCTACTGTTCCTCTCGACGAGAAGCTCGTCCTCGTCTTTAGGGCTGCTTGGTCAAGTTCGACAGCTAAAGACTCGCCGTCACACGGGCAGGGACTTGCGGGCAACGGCCGGATTTACATCACCCCTGACAACATGTACTTTTATGGGCAACAGATGGGTCTGGTCGTCGCCTATGCCATCAGCCTCGACATCATCGCCGAGGTCACGGCGGCGCCTGGAAAGGAATGCGACTTCATCTTCCTTCACCTCGGCGAGGATGGCAACGACACGGGATACACGAGAATCACTATCAAGATATTCTTGGACAACCTCAAACTACTCCACGCAAGGTTGAACTTGCTGATCGACGACCTCCAGTCGGAAGAGCCGCTTGAACTGCCAGAGCTCATCAGGGCTTTGATCAACCTTGAGTATGAAGACTACAACAAGCGCAGTCCAAGTGTCGAGAGCTGGGAAGAGATTTCTTCAAACACACCATTCGACGACGGCACACATTCAGGTCGGCCTGCTAGGCGCCAGAGCCAGTTCGGACCCAGGCTTCGCATATCAGGCCCCGGTTCTCGACAGACTCCCAAGGTGCAGGTGCCCGCGCACCCCGTCATCTACGAGCCTGAAGACATGCAGAGGATGGTGGCAGAGCGGCACTTTGAGATCAGCGCCAAGGCTTGCTTCCACGTGCTCTTTGGAGACAAGAGCTTCGTCTTCCCTAAGCTCTACTTTGAGCGGAGGGCGCAGCAAATTGCCCAGGGCCCATGGGCGCTCGCAGACCACGGCCGCATGAAGAGGGAATTCCACTTCAAGTTCGACTACAAAGACATGATTGGCCGACCCAAGACGGTGGACGTTGTCGACTCCCAGACAATGGATATTTTCCAGGAGCATGTCACGTACGTTGTCACCCACACCAAGACAGCGTGGCACCTCCCGCACTCGCAGGACTTTAAGCTCGTGACCAAGGTTGTCATCACACACGTGGCCAAGTCCAAGTGCAAGCTGGCGATTTACACAAAGGTCGAATGGTCCAAGGTGCCGACGTTCTCCAAGAACCTGGTGGAGCGCCAGGCCTTGAACGACGCCGAGGGCGATGCCGAGGAGCTAGCGGACGTAGCAACGGACCAGGTGCGCAAGCTGGGCCCGCACAGCCGAACGAAGCGGGCGATCCAGGTGTACGGAAACATTGGGCAGCAGACCCAAGTGGTTGTGTTCTCGCCGGCCGACGCGGCCGCGTCGAAGAAGCAGCTCATCAAGCCGCGCACGCTGACGGCGATGCTCTTGGAGACGCTCCGCTCCTTTGGCGAAAGTGCGGTAACGTCGCTCATTATGTGGGCCATCGCAGGCGTCAAGACGATCTTCGGCGTGGTCACGGCCCACAGACTCCTCCTTCTCGTGCTGGCCGTGAGCGCGTTTACGAACATCGCGCTGACCTCCAAGGAGAGTTCAACATGGTGGACGGAGAGACGGGCGGCCAAGTTCATGAGCCGCGTTGGCGTTGGGCCGAACGTGATGATGAGCAAGGCCATCTATATGGCAGACCTGGGCGAGGCGACAGGGGCGGTGGGCCACAACAGCAGTTGGCCTACGGATAGCGCATGGTTAGTCAAGCCCGAGAATGGTCGGAAGGGGATTCCACGCTAACAGATGACAGCTTCACCACCTTCCAACTTGTTGCCAATGCCACCGATCTCGATGCCCCTTACGAAGACGCAGGGTCAACGTTGTCATCGGCCACGGGGCGAGCAACCGCCAGGCGGCTGCGCCGGACACGGCAGCGACTTGGGTCGTACCGGCACGACCTGCTCGTCGCCATGCGCATCGTCAACAGCATCGAGCGGGAGATGGTGCAGTCCGAGTGGGAGAATTGGCTTGCGGACGAGAACATGCGCTGCGATAAGCTCAAGATGGTGTTGGAGGAGGGCGGGGCGGGTGCCAAGACGAAGCGGAGCGGCAGCCAAAAGGTCATGACGGCCGCCATGGACGAAGGCAAGAAGGAGACGCTGCGTGAATGGTACGATACCTACTGCGGTAGCTGTAAGTTGGATCACCAGGCGCTGATGAGCGAGCGAAACTCGTTGGCGAGCCTGTAGAGAGGGAGAGAAGGAGGAGTTGGCTGGGGTACAACTTCTCTTTGGAAACGGTGGAGGCTTTCGTCAACGCCCACATACACAGTCTACTGTTCGTCTCCGTATTGGAGAATAATCATTGATTTCATCACTGTACGCTACCTGCGCGACTTAATTCACAAGCCTTGGTCTAGAGTCTCGTGCTAATGTTGGCGGCCGTCCCACCAGACTATAATTGACCCGAGCCGTTAGGCATTTCCAAAGCATCGTATGAAAGTTTGACCAAGAGCGACGAAAGCACGATTAGCCAAGGCGAGCCGGCAAGGGCCTAGCAGGCACGTCTCGGCTACCCGGCCGTGCTCTTATTGATTAGCAAAGCGGTGGTCACTTTCCTTTTCCCTTCTATAGGTGTCAAACTGGGCTTTCTTCCGTTGCAAGAACGCCTCTTTCTCTCTCAGGATCGCACTGTCTAAAAGGGCCTCGCCCAACCCATCTTTATGCAACACTTGCCAGTAAATTTCGCTGATATTGAAGCTACTGCGCGACGCGAGGTTGAACCAAAAGCGCCCGCTGTCCCAGGAGTCCCGCATGCGAGCCGAAAGACTTGTCTCCCCTGTGGCCAGCCGTAGTTTGGCCTCGGCCCTCTCCATAGCCTGAATGAACTGCTCTTTCCGCGGCTGGAAGAGAGTCACGAACTCCTGAAGTTTGCCGTCGCCAATCCATACGGCCGGTTGTTGGAGCAACAGCCACCACGGCACATCATCAGCAAACTGTGATGGCATGGCGTTGGTAAACTCAAAGTCGAGTACTGCGCTTATCTTAACCGTTTCTGGATCGACAAGCATGTTCGTAGGCCTTAAGTCATCACAGAAAAGCCTAAACGGCCCAGCTTCGTCGACAGTGCCATGTGTAGAGATGATATGTGTAAAACAATGTCGTGCTACAAACTCGTTCCAAGCAAGCTCTTCGTCGTCAGCAGCAATGTTGCGCTGGGCCTCGAGGTGTACTTGAAAAGATTTGCCACGCGCAGCAAAGAAATGGCTAGCACGATCGAACGGCGCCACTGAGTTGAGGCTTTCGGTTGGGTAGCCACCGAGAGCAACAAACTCGTTCATGTCGTACGTCAAGGGTCGTCTAGTAACCTCCCACTGATCAGACGTTCCGTTCTGGGAGATGGCGCCGATTCGTGGGAAATGGTGATGCGACAGTTCCAGCATAAAGCCTGCTATCTGCTCATAGACGAAGTCAAGTTTTGCGTTGTCGATATCCGGGTCTAGAACCACTGCGTCTTCCTTGTTCTCAGTTGGTTGTTGTAGGAGGCCACTCAACTCCTGCCCTTCCACAAAATCCATAATAATGAATGGCCCTAGATGCTGCGGACTATCCTTAGTGAGGCCCCAATCGCGCACAAGAGGAACCGGAATGCTGGTTTGGTCGTGAAGATATTTCATAACCATCACCTCGTTCTCAACCTTTTCGTCTCGCCATGGCTTGTAAGTTTTTCCAGGAATAGGGAAGCGAATGATGACCTGCTCGTTGCTGTCGGCACGTTGTACTTTGAAGCTTATATTGAAAGAGCCTTTCAAGAAACCTTCATAGGACCCCGTCCCAGTCCACTTAAGTCGTTTGTGGACGAAAGCAACAATGTCTTCTTTGGCTTCAATGAGACTGCAAGCGAAAGCGTATTGAGCATCGCGAATGTTTTCCTGTGCAATAAAGTCAAAGGGTGCCATACTGAGATTATAGGATAGAAAGTTAAACTTATTAAGGATGAAGGATGGGCGGCAGGCATTAAGTTAATGCCCGTACTACTGCAGGTAGGACGAGTCAAAATCATTATACAGCTAAGCCTCAGTCTGCAGCCTAGTAGACATACTGAGTGCGTAACAGCATAAAACAGCTCTATTACTGTCAAATGTGGCAGAATGACATGGTGAAATGACGGAGAAACCCTCAGAGTTACTCCGGTGAGTTAGCCCCATTTTGGCGGGGAATTGGCCAATTAAATGGCCAGAAACCAGCCGGGATTTTCCCAATAAGAAAGAAGTAGCAAAATAGTGGCATTTCCAGGGGTTTTCACACAACATAATCATACATACATATATTGGGCGACGTAGTGTAGAACGAGGCCAAGAGCATACGGCGCACAAGAAGGGGGGTGAGGGCCGCTCTTGACTTCATCGCTGGAGACGGTTCTCCAATGAGAGGGACCCGAGGGGACGGGCGCCGGGGAATCTAGCCTAGAATACGCGGATTCCAGACGATCTCTAGCGCCCCAGTCCCGCTCATTGGCCCGCCGGGTGGGGGAATTGATCCCACGACCGCCAATTGTGACGTCGGCACGAACCAGGGCTGCGGCGGCCCTTCCCCCCACCACCTCGGGCACGTCTGTACTACGTACGGATACCTAGAAAGGGAGGGTCAAAGTGGGTCGTACAAGGACATGAGGGTGACGTCAACGTTTAGGCTCGGATTCAAAGTGCAGGAGCCCACGAGGGTGAGCAAGGAGGACTACCTACCTACCCAGAATCAGGGAAAAGGGAACTTGTCTACCTGGCCGGTTGGCGGACCCTTGGGGTAAGCCTGGGCAACGATGCCATTCCCGAGAAAATGGACGCAAGTCTTGTATCTTTGTAGCGGGGCGAAGCACGCAAGGAGCAGGAGACGACATCGGGTCGCAGAAAGCTCCGGTTGCAAATGGCATTATGGGACGTGATGGAACATGGGGAAGGAGCAATAGGTCCGTCCGGGGCCGATGGCAGTCGAGCACACCCCGATCTAGCTCTGCATGGTACCTACCTACCTACCTAGTGTAATGCACACTACGTACCATGTACCCGCGCAACTCGAGCAAGCATACAGTCCAGCCAAACATCGGTCTCCACTACCTTGATTGCCGGCCTGGTCATTCGCGTCCCTAAGACTCGGCAAGCCGTGATCCCATACCATTGACGTCTCTATTACTTCAGCGTGTACGGATGCGCGCAGGCACAAACGCCTACCTATCCCACATACATTCCACATACTATGTACATCCCAATAGGCGTGGGGCATCTCTGGAGACAACTCTAGACCCAACTTCGAAGCTTTATTTCGTCTCCGTTCTTGCACAGTAATCAACCACCCATCAGCCATCCGCATTCACGAAGCAACATCAACCCTGCTTCCCCACGAACACGACCACCCATTCCCTTTTCCCATCATCTCCGTCGCATCCGTAACCCAACGCAAGATTCCCTTTTGCAATACTTGACACTTGGAAACACCCCTCCGAGTTCGCTGTACAATATCAGTCCTGCTCGGTTTGATCGGGCGGCTTGGGCTATGACATATTCTTAAACATCATTCACCCTGATCTCCCCCTCCCCTCCCACCCCTCCAACGCCCAACCACAACCCTCACAAACGCAATGGTGCCGCATCACGAACCCTTTAAAGGCCTCTCACCCGTCAAGTGGGAGGCCGTCGCCCAGGAGGACCCCCAAGACTTCATGAAGGGCGTCTTCGCCGACGCTCAGACGATTGTCGACTCTATCCCCGTCCCCGCCGCCGTCAAACAGGCCGTCGCCTCCCAAGGCCGCGCCCGCTCGCACACCGACCCCCCGCTACCCGTCGCTGAAATCAACCGCGCCCTCTCCCAGCGCCAGACGGGTGCTACCCTGCGCCTGTCGCAGGACCTGTCCAAGGAGTGGAAGGAGGTCAAGGTCAACGCGAGAGACAACCCGCTCGCCATCAACGTCTACAAGCTTGCCTCCAAGGATGGCAAGGGCAGTTGGTTCGCACGGCGCAGCATCCACGACGGTCTGACCTTTGAGAAGTGGAAGCTGGGCCTCGAGAGGGAGTTCGCCGAGTCCATGAAGGTCCAGAGCGGCCCCGGCGCCGGTGCCATCCGCGGCATCGGCGCGGAGAAGCGCGTCGTGCACCAGGTCGCCGAAGGATCTGGAAAGATGGAAGGTGAGCGCTTTGCCCGACACTCCTTCGCGCCGACGGTGCCATTCGCTGACAGTTTCCCACGCAGTCTTCCAATTGTCGGCCCAGTTTCCGGGTCCGACGGCCCCGAGAGACTTTGTTACCCTGCTGCTGACTTCCGACTTTTCCGGCAACGCCCCGCAGGAGGGTGGTAGTAAGCGCCCGCCGAGGACGTTCATGATTGTCTCGAAACCATGCATACACCCCGAGTGCGCTGAGAGGCAGGGCTACATTCGAGGCCAATACGAGTCGGTCGAGATCATCCGCGAAATCCCGTCCGACAAGCCCGCGGCCATCACCCGTGCACGATCTTCTATCGACCTCAGCCAAGACGGTGCAAAGGAACGACAGGCGGTTGCCGAGTCGATGAGCAAGGAAGCCGTGCTCCGGGCAGCCAAAAAGGCGACAGACGGCGAGGTGCGCCACCGAGGCCTCTCCGTCGACAGTGCCCCGGCTAGAGACGACGCTGGACGCGCTGGCGAGAGCATCGGGGAGGAGGAGGGATCTAGGGCGGTCGAATGGCTCATGGTCACCCGCAGCGACCCTGGCGGCAACGTGCCTCGTTTCCTGATCGACCGGGGCACGCCTGGCGGCATCATAGGAGACGCCGGCAAGTTCATCAAGTGGATGACCGCCAAGTCCGCCGAAGACTTCACCACTTCGGACTCGGAACAGGAGGAGATTAAGGAAGGCGTCAAGCAGGCCGAGGAAAACATGGACGCCTCGACCGCGAAAACGGCCAAACGCCCCACACCAAACCTCGTGCCCGAGCCCTCGGCACAGGTGCGGGACGAGTCTGTTCCCAGCAGCAACGGCCTCTACGGCATCATCTCCGGGGCGTTCGGCATGGCCAGCTCCGTGGTGGCAAACCGCATCCCGGATGGATACAATCTGCCAGGCATGTTTCAGGCGCCCAGCACCAACGGCTCGATAGCTGGGGAGGACTTGGAGGATCTGGACAGCAACGAAAGCGATACGTCATCCATTCGAAGCTTTGCCTCCGCCGTTGAGAAGACGGACGAGGGCGAGGCCGTCACGCCTCCCGAGATCACGCAGCCCGACACGATGTCGCTGCACTCGTCGGGCTCCGGCGCCGGGTCCCTCCAGGGGTCCAAGGCGCCTTCGAACCACGAGCGGGAGCTCAGGAAGCTCCAGGAGCGCCGCCAGAAGATGCAAGATAAGATCAACAAGATGCAGGACCGTATAACCAGCAAGCGGGACCAGGACTCGCAGAAGGAGGCGGCGAACCTGGCCAAGCTGCGCGAGAAGCACGACAAGGAGATGGCCAAGCAGGAGGAGAAGTACAAGCGCGACCTCCAGCGCCTGGAGCAGCGCCGCGAGCACGAGCAGCGCAAGGCCGAGGAGAAGCGCCGTAAGCAGGCGGAGAAGGAGGAGAAGAGCAACCTCGCGCTCGAGCTCGAGCGCGTCAAGACGGAGCGGGACGTCGCGCTCAAGGAGATTGACATACTCAAGGAGCAGATTGGTCAGCTGCAGACCCAGAACACCATGCTGGTGGTCAAGATGGGCAAGATGGGCGGGCTCAAGAGGCAGGACTCGTCGCTGAGCGTGCCTGGGGACAAGAAGATCGCCCAGACCGTCTCCAACTAAGGTCAAGCGGTCACTAGGTCCGCGTGGAGGGACAGGCGAGTGGGCTGCAGGACAGGATACCCAGTGCGTCGCGTGGAAACAAAGGGGAAGAGGGGAGGGGAACAAGAGGAAACCGAGATGGAAACAAGCATCGAACGGCGTCGGGGCGTACTAGCCTTCCCTTTACAAGCCTTTTCACGGTTTTACGTTTTTTCTTTTTTTTCTTTTTCATATTTCTCATTCCTTTCTATTCTTGATGTCAATGTTCCTCTCAAAGCATTGTATACGAAGCATCTCTGAGCCCACAAACCTGAAACCAGTTTTCTTTTTACTCTACCTCTAAACCCGACCAGCAAACGAACGAAGATCGTGATGCAACCTCTATCCCTGTCCGTCCGTCCATCTAAACCGTGAATGTGTGCGCGCGCCCCTAGACGGCCGCCAAATCGAGCAGCAGCCCGTGCAGCCGGCAGCGCTGGCCCGCGCTCCGGAACTGCTCCAGCTTGCTTCGCAGCGGCTCCCCCCCGGTGGCGTTCGTTCTAGACAGCGCCGCGGCGCATACCAGGACGCGCGCGCAGACGGCGTAGACCTGCGGGTCCGAGGCCCAGCCGAGGGGCCCGTCGACGGCGGCGTCGCCCCGGTCGGGGGAGACGAGCCCCAGGAGGGCGTCGAGGCCGGAGGAGGTCCACTGCGTCAGGGCCGTGATTGTTGCAGCAGCGGCGGCGAAGGACGGCGAAGAGGAAGTCGCTGACGGGGGGGAGGAGGAGGAGGAGAAGACGTCCTCGAGGGCGGCGGCCCAGCGGGTCGACTCGCGGACCTCGTCGACGAAGAGGTTCTGCTCCTCGACCGCGAAGAGGGAGTCGTCGAAGCGGAGGGCGGTCGCGAGCTGCGCCTTCGCGGGTTCCCAGGCATCCTCGCCGCCGTGGCCCGCAAGGCGGGAGGCCAGGAGGGCGTGGAAGGCGGGGGCGTCGCGGTAGTCGCGGGCGACGCGGGCGAGAAGCAGCGGGGCGGCGTCGAGGGCGGCGAGGGGCCGCGCGAGGACGTGTCCGGCGGAGACGGAGGCCAGGTCGCGGACCTCATCGTCGTCGTCGTTGAGGGCGTCGTAGAGAGCGACCAGGGCGGGGAGGATGGCGGCTTCGGGATCGGCGGCGGAGGAGGAAGAGGAGGATGAGGCGAAGAAGGAGGCGAGGGAGGCCGTTGCGGCGATGCGGGTGTCGAAGGGGCGGGAGTCGAGGAGGGCCGAGGACATCATTCGGCCCCAGCCGCGGAGGGCGAGCGGGGACGCCGCGGATGACGAGGCGGCCAGGGCCGCCATAATGGGGCCGCTGGCGCGGACGACGGCGTTGGAGAGGTTGGGGTTCATCGTCTTGGAGATGAGGTCCTGCCAGAGCTCGGTGAGTTTTTCCGCGGGCGGGAGGCCCGTGGGGGGTTGCCTGGTGGCCCCGGGGGCGAGGAGGACGAGGTCGAGGACCTCGGCGAGGTTGTTGAGGGCCGCCGCGCGCGAATCCGGGTGCGCTGTCGAGAGGGCTAGGTCCGTGTAGAGCGCGGCGTAGGAGGCCGCTGCCTCCGGGGAGAGGCGCGGGTGGTGGACCGCGGCGAGGGTCTCGAGCGTCGTGATCGTGGCCTCGACGCTGGTCGTGCTCGTCGACAGGAGGACTTCGCGGAGGGACGCGGAGGCGGAGGAGCCGGCGGCGGGCTGCGTCGCGTGGATGGCGGCGACGGCGAGCTGGGTGCGGAGGAGGGCGCTCTGCGGGGGCTGAGAGATGGACTTGGTGGCGGAGGGGAGCGCGGCGGGCTCGGGTGTCGGGTAGGAGAGGGCGAAGAGGGAGACGAGGTTCTCGACCTCGAGTTGGGCGGCGCGGACGTCGGGGCAGTGCTCGAAGGCTGCCGGGTCGCGGGCCTTGATCTCGGAGAGGATGCGGGCTAGGCGCGGGATGGCGGACGACAGCTTCTGCGGTGCGACGTCCGAGAGCCGCTCGAAGACGGCCTTGATGGTCAGCAGCGCGCCGTGGATGTGGTTGTTCCTGCTCGCGGGCGCGGCGGCCAGCGCGTCGTCGACGATGGCGGCGGCGGCGGCGACCCAGTCGTCGTCCTTGAGCAGGAACGAGCACAGCGCGCGGGCGGCCATCTCGCGGACGTGCCAGACGGGGCTGGCGAGGTAGCCAGCGACGAGGCCGTAGAGCTCGTCGCGCGAGGCGTCGGGCGGGCCGGCGCGGCGCACGATGTCGAGGGCCGGGAAGACGGACTCGGCGGCGATGGTGCTGCCGAGGGTGGTGGGCTTCATGACCTCGCGGCCGGAGCGGAGGAGGTTCAGGAGGACGCTGGGCAGGATGGGGTACTTGTGGTACTGCAGGCGCGTCGTCTTGCCGTCCCACCCGGCCTCGAGGGTGGCTTTGCTCTCGTTCGTGCCGAAGAGATTGTCGAGGAGTGAGCGGAGGAAGAGGAGGCCGCAGTTGCGGATGCCCCATCTGGGATGGGTGTTAGGAGGGGACGGACAGCGGGTCGAGGGAAATGAAGGGGAAAGAAAGGTTGACTTACACTTCCGACTTGAGACTGCTGGCCGCGAGCTCGAGGCACCGCGGGATATGAGGCGCGGATTTGCCGAGCTGGGTGATGAAGGAGCTCTTGAACATGTCCTTGAGGCAGTTGAGGGCGTGGACCTGGGGCAGCTTGGAGCCGTCCGACTCGGAGTTGTAGGCGGGCTTCTGCGCGATTGTCACGAGCTCTTCGATAACCTTGTCAAACGACGGTTGGGGGGCGTTGGCGGAGACAATGCCCGTGATCATGGCCGGGATGCCGGCGGAGCGTCGCGTGGTGGACGCCTGAGCGAAGATGCACTCCTTGGTTCCCTACAGCAGGGTCAGTATCGGGGAAGGGTGGGCGCTTTTCCTTGGACAAGGGGTGCGTACCTTGTACCAGAGGTCGAGGAGTGTTTCCTCTCCCCCGTGGCCGGCCGTTGGGTCGTCTAGGTGCTTGACCAGCTGGCAGCAGGTCGCGAATGAGAGCGAGACCGTGTTGAAGGCACCGCGGTGTCGCAGGCTGGACAACTGGTCAAAGGTCAACGAGCCGACGGCCGTAAAGAGCTCCGTCGAGGGGCGCAGGGTCCCCTCCTTGGCCTTAGTCTTGAGCGGCAGGACCATGACGCGCATCAGGGCGCTGCGTTCGTGTTAGTTAGTTATGCTGCTTGCTGTCGGAGAGACGATGCTTACCTAGACTCGTGGATGGCGCGGAAGCTGTAGCTCAGCAGGTCTTTGGTGTCGAGGCCTTCGAGGTCTTCGAGCTCCTGCGGCAGGTGGCCTTCGGGCGAGTCGTCGCAAAGGATGTCCCTGACTGCGGCCCAAATGCGTTGGCAACACTTGACGATGCGGCCTTGGAGCGCTGTCATCGATTCAAGCTCGGATTGGGTGAAGCTCATATCGGCAGTGGCTTGCCAAATGTAGCTGTTACGGTCAGTCGTTGTACGTATCATAAGCGTCATGCTTTATCCAGACTCACCGAAGGGACGCAAAGTATCCGTGAACGGGAGCCTCCAGCACGGCATTGCCCAGATCAGCCTCGGCAAATGTGAGCTTGCTCTCGAGAAGGTCCACCAACTTGGAGATGTGCACAATCTGCGCGTCCCTGCCGTCGTAGAACCTGAAAAGCAGTTCGTTCGTCCGGGCAACGCCGTCGGCGTGGTCGGCGCGGGCCGTCCTCATCGCGATGTTCTCGGCTCTCGACAAGAACTCCTCGAGGGTGTGCGAGACGCCCCGCGTGCCGACGAGGCACTTGAAGCGTTTGTCGGCGAACAGGCTCTTCAGGACGCTGGTGCCGTTTTCTCGGACGTCGTCAAAGGGGTCCATGATCAGGTCCAGGAGCGTGCGCGTCCACCTGTCGTCGAAAAGGTTGAAGAAAAGAGCCTCGTCGTCCTCCGTCTCCCAGGTCTTGGCGAGGTCGGCCTCGAGCTTGAGGATGAAGGCGACTGCCCTGAGGGACGTGAAGTGGCGCTGGAAGGACGCGGTGGGGATCAACTCGGACCGCAGAAAGCCGACGTACCATGCCAGGAACTCCTCGTGCTGCTTCAGGCTCTCCCGCAGCTTGTCCTCGGGCCAGAAGAGAATGTTGGTCCGGTGGTTCGCCTGTTTCGGTGCCTTGGGCGCGGGTTTCGGCGCGCCGTTTGCCGCGGCGACCGCACCGTCGAAGGCCTTGAGGCGGGCCAAGCTCTTGGTGAGGATGAAGATGGCACCTCTGTTCCGCTTGAACATGTCCTTCAGCTTGCTCAGCACCTCCATGCGGAACTTGGCGTCCGATTCTGAGAAATACGTCGGGAGGTGGGCCTGCAAGAGCCGGAGGGCAATCGGGGAATACGGCCTTGTCGTGGAGGGAGAGGCGATGATGAGCGACAGTGCCAGCGAGCGAAGCTCGTGGGACGGGTGCGAAAGCACTCTCTCGAGCACACTCTCTTCGAGGACTACCGAGGAGGACTCCTCTCTGAAGATGGCACCTGCATCACTGGATATCAGCAACTTCACTTACAACCAGGGGGCGGCGACATGACATACCGGGCTCCTCGACCATGCCGACCTTCTTGCCGACTTCGAGAACGGCGAGGTTCAACTGGGCCAACGTGTCCAGCTCAGCTACCGCCGAGCCAGACGCTGACCACATGCCGTTGATCTGCTCCAGGATCTGGACCGAGTCCTTGCGTTCGTCCCTGAAGAGCGGGAGGAAGACGTACGTCTTGATGCCCTCCAGAAGAGACGGCGTCTTGGAGATGGCGGCCTGCACGCAGCGGAGCCACGTCTCGACGCTGAACTGCTCGGCCGCGGCGGTCTGCGCGTTCTTCAGCGAGCGCTGGCGCAGCGCCCTGAAGATGGTCACGATGAACTTGCCCGCGGTGGGGCAGACGTAGTGCATGGTCATCCAGTCGAGCATCTGGCCGAAGAAGTCCTGCCACAGCCCAATGTCGGACTCCCAGCTGCACGACGGCTGCGTGCGCCGGTAGCTCGCGGCGATGTCGTCGACGGTAAAGACGGACTTGGACGCAAAGTGGTCCATGGCCTTGAGCGACGACTTGAGCAGGGGCTTGGTGGACTGCGGCCCGATGATGGAGATGAGGGTGTCGAGGACGGTGGTCTTGACGGCCTCGGCGGCGGCCGAGTCCGGGTTGCGGCGGATGAGCGAGGGCAGCAGGTCCAGGACCAGCTTCATGGACCGGTGCTGCTCCGTCTCGTTCCACTTGATGAAGAAGTTGAACAGCCGCAGGCTGGGCCCTTCGGAGAAGGCCCATTGCCGCAGCGCCGGCTTGTCCGACTTTGAGCTCTGCTCGACAAACCCGCAGAGCTTCACGCAGGAGTTGCCCGAGACGCCCTTGGGCTGGGCGGCCAGAGACAGGAGATGGTCAAACACATCTTGCGCGATACTAAAACAGGGGGGTGTTAGTTCACTTTTACGCTTGGAAACACGCAATATCGGAAGAGCTAAAATTTCTCTTACGAAGCCCATGACTCTTCCGGCTGCTCTTCGACCCATTTGAGCAAGTCGTTCGGGTTGACGAAGCTCTCGTACTGGGGGACCGTATCCTGCTTCATCGCTATCTCATAACTTGGGGTTTGACGGCTGCCCGGCGAGTGACGCTGAAATTTGAATGAGGGGCACCGAGGGGCACCGAGGGGCACGGGAGAAGCGAATGAACGTGCCGGCTGCCAGGTACCGAGCCAGTGACAGGGGAGGATACGATTTTCTTGGCGTGTAAGTGGCGGGACGGCATGTACCCAAAACTCTAGTATTCCAACCGGCCTTGCATAAAATCTCCTAATGCAAAATGTGATGTCTGTCAAAAGTTACCGGGGAGTCGCTATGAGTTTTCTCACCGAAGGAGACAGGCCATAGGCGCAAACGCAGGCGCAAAACTGGGGGCTTGACTCGGCGCGCCGGCGAAAGACTCATCGGCAGGCAAGGTGCATGTATACGGTACGTACCTCTTCGCGACCAATCGTCTGCGTCTGAAAGAACGACATGCGCACGGGCCACGCCACACAGGTGTGCCCTAATTGAAAAGAAGTCGCGCCCCGCCGGAATATTTGTTCGCCTCTTTTTTTCACCTTCTTGTTCCTTCTCAACCCAACTAACCCATCAGCATCTACCGTAAGCACCAGATTTCCTGGGAGATATCGCAAAGATGTCGAAAATTACGGTCGCCAACGTTCGCACTCAGGTCGCTGAGCTCCTCGAGTACTCCCTCGAGACCAAGAAGCGCAACTTCCTTGTTAGTACCATCTCCCCTCCCCGTCCTGTGGTCGACTTGTGTGCGCGACCGAAGGAAAAAGAGTTGCCGCCGCCCGGATCGATTGCTAACCCCCCTCATAGGAGTCTGTCGAGCTCCAGATCGGCCTCAAGAACTATGACCCCCAGCGTGACAAGCGTTTCTCCGGCACCGTCCGCCTGCCCATCGTCCCCCGCCCCAACATGAGCATCTGCATTCTCGGTGACCAGCACGATATCGACCGTGCGAAGCACGGCGGTGTCGACGCCATGTCCGCCGACGATTTGAAGAAGCTCAACAAGAACAAGAAGCTCATCAAGAAGCTCGCTCGCAAGTACGACGCCTTCGTCGCTTCCGAGACCTTGATCAAGCAGATCCCTCGTCTCTTGGGTCCCGGTCTGTCCAAGGGTATGTCTACACTGCGCTCTCCCCTTCTGCCGAACCTACGGACCAGGCGCTAACAGTCTTGCAGCCGGCAAGTTCCCCACCCCCGTGTCCCACGCCGACGATCTCTCCGGCAAGATCACCGAGGTCAAGTCCACCATCAAGTTCCAGCTGAAGAAGGTTCTCTGCATGGGTGTCGCCGTCGGCAACGTCGGCATGACCCAGGAGCAGCTGATTGCCAACATCATGTTGGCCATCAACTACCTCGTCTCCCTGCTGAAGAAGGGCTGGCAGAACGTCGGTAGCCTTACCATCAAGGCTACCATGTCTCCCCCCAAGCGCCTCTACTAAGCGTGCGGCGTCCTTCTTTCTACGACGGCGTCCGTGCTAGAGCACCGCTGGGGTTGTTCATGTCGAGGGCTTGAGTGCCTATTCGCATGAGCAAGACAACACCGACGCGGGACGAACGCACTACGGGCAATTCATAGGAAGCTCTGCGCATGGATAAGGAGCTGGTCAATACAAATCTTCCTTTTCCAAACATGACTCGTCTCAAATCATTTTGCAAACGTGAGAACGCGCATGTGTAAAAAATAAGTGCTTGTTAACGCAGGGTTGCCAAGCCCCACTTA
This sequence comes from Colletotrichum cereale, assembly GCA_034509685.1. Lineage (NCBI taxonomy): Eukaryota > Fungi > Ascomycota > Sordariomycetes > Glomerellales > Glomerellaceae > Colletotrichum > Colletotrichum cereale. The sequence continues at coordinate 63,867 of JASUDE010000080.1, read as the reverse complement.
TGGCCTGGCTGCTTGCTAGGTGCGATACCTTACTATTCCAAGCATGTTTGCGTCTACAGCTAATCGGTAAATCCCAACATATCCCCCTCCACACAACGCTCAGAGTGTCGGGCAGGAAGGAGCGAAATAAAAGAGTTGTGTAAGGTGACGATGGTGAAGAGTGCTTGAGAGCACAGGGTTGCCAAGCCCCCTTTTACGGCCTGGTTGGCCGCAGCGGTTTATGTGTCGATGTGTATCGCGCCACCCGCTCCGGCCCAACCGTCAAGTCAAAAGATCGTGTCGAGAAAGTCAGGAAAAATGTGTCCCCGCCCCTCGGGAAGCTACATGGGGACGACCTCAATGTCGGTGAATTCCTCCGTTGGGTGGAGGATGGAGGCCGCACCCTTAGCCGCCCTGTCGGCGAGGTGGTTGTGCTGGCGCGGGATCTTCCAGAAGCGGACGCCGACGCCGCGGTCGTGCAGCTTCTCGACGTCGAGCAGCAGCGCCTCCCAGAGGTCGCGGTTCTTGACGGGCTCGCCGTTGGACAGCCGCCAGCCCTTCTTGATCCAGGCGCGGGTCCAGGTCGTGGCGCCGTTGACGACGTAGGTCGAGTCCGTGGCGATGACGACGCTCTTGAAGCCCTCGACGTACCACGCGCGGAAGCGCAGCGCCCCGATAACGGCGCGCAGCTCGGCGCGGTTGCTGGTGTGGCGGTACGTCTGACCGTCCGGGCCGCAATCCTCGAGTTTGAAGGCGACGATGCCGCTCTGGTCATTGGGGTAGATGGGCTTGAAGATGAAGGCGCAGCCTCCGCGGGCACCGGCGGCACCGTTGTCGAAGCAGGCGCCGTCCGTGTAGATCAGACACTCGGACGTGTCGTACCGGTTGATGAAGCGCCTGACAGGGGGCAGCACCCGGACGCAGTGGCTGGCGGGGAAGAGGTCTCCGGGCGGGAGGGGCGTCTTCCCCTTCTTGCCGAACTTGGAGGCGAACACGGTACCGGAGTGCTTGGTCTTCTCGGAGGGGCGGGCAACCTTGACAACGTTGATTTCGCCATCGGACTTGGCAGCCTTGGAGATCACCGCATCGTGAAAGACGCCTGCGCCGATAATGGCACCAAGGACGATGGGACGCATGGAGTTGGCAGCAGGCATGGAGTCTCCAACAAGCGGAGGCAGTGAGTCGTCGGAGTCGTCGGATTCGTCAACATCTATAATATTGTTGTTGCGGGCGTTGGAGGGTCTCGAAGCGGACGGCGCGGGGCGGCCGTACCGGCTGGCCGCAACCTGAGCGACGCTGACGTCCCTAGGCACGACGGAGTTGAAGTCGTAGCCAAAGAGCTCGTCCCCGTCGCTGTCAGCCTCTCCGTCCAGGGAGGAGTCGTCGTCGTCGTCGGAGAGGTCGAAGCTGAAGTCGAGGCAGCAGCGGCCGCATGTCACCATCCTGTGAGGCGCGCAGACGGTGATGGTCCGCCCATTGGGCAGATCGATGTAGTCGATCTCCGGCCAGGCCATGTTGCGCGGTGATTGATGCGAGAGGGAAGTGCGGAGAAGGAAGATTGATATCAGTCAAGGGGGTTTTGAGTTGGAAGGGCGGGAGTTTCTTTTTTCCTATACGTACGCGGACGGACACCTACCTACCTACAGAGGAAGCAGGGGGGTAGGCGGTGGGGTACGAACGAATTGATACGAAGCCCCTGAACCTTATCTTCTGGGCTAAGACGCGTTTCTTCCTTTGGCCATACCTACGATACGATCAATCTCACTGCTGGACTTTTCGTGCTTCACCGGCAAACGAAGTGATATGCAAGACGTTTTCGACATGCGTGCACATGGAACAAAGCGTCCAATTGGATCGCTGCACTGTTTTGCACCTTCCGAGCTCATCGCGTCTGCGTTTGCGGACCCTTGGCTTGTTCCCAGGGGTCCCCTGGACTGGGCAACCGGTCGACGGATGTGTGAATAGCGTCAAAATAGGTGGTGCTCAGTATGTCTTCAAAGTGTTGGTAAAATATTGTTTTTATATTTCTTTTCAAAAGAGGTCAGCCATTCAGCATTTCTCTAAACCTTGTAATACACATAAGTACAGCACCAACATAGAGAGGCATCTAGTAAAACAATCCAAAAAAAAAAAGATATCTTTCCACGCCCTGTTCTTCAGTGTGGTTCGAACAGCGCGCCCCAACGAGCTCCAGTGAGTGCCGAATAAGGGGTATTGTGTTAAAGCTTTAACCAACTAGGCCACACACGCCATCATCGTTGGACTGGTGACAAAGAGTACGGTGGGATGGATCAAATAGCCATCTTGCAAGGCCGGACGGGTGCCTGAGTTGGGTTCGGTGGTGACAAGTAAGGTTGTCGTCACGGAAGGAACGCCTACCGCCGCGTCCTTCCTCCAAGGGACGACGTGGTCTCCACCATCCAACTCGCCAATGCGGGTCCTGCGCCCTCGTGGTTGTGAACTCTATACCAAAAAGTGATAAACGGCCGTCCGTTTGTAGACCAGAGAACTGCCAGGCCCCCGTTCGATCCATGGTATGCATGGCTAGAGTCCTCTCACCATAGCTTCTGTTGTCAAAAGACACCATCCAACAGCCAACGTAGATACTCGTAGCCAAACCAAGTAATATCGTCCACCCGGGAGTCGGTGGTGGGGTATCTATCTAACATACTTGCTCATGAATCGTTTGTGGAAGTCGGAACGCAGGAGATCCTGGATGTCAAGTCAGCATACATGTCCCACGCCAACCCATCATGTGTTTTCGTTTTAGGGGGGGCAAACTTACGTTGATGAACTCCTTGCCCTTCCCCTTGTCCTCGGTGCCCCGCGCCTGGTTCTTGAAGACGACGTCGTCGTCCCACCGCCGCTTCATATTAAAGTCGGGCTTGTTCAGCAACGGGTTGCCCAGCGCAATGTCCCTCTCCCGGGCCTCCTCCTCAATCTTGGCCCTCTCCCTCTCCTCGCGCTCCCTCTTCTCCGCCCTCTCTCGTCGGATCTTCTCCATCTCGCGCTGCAGCTCCGCCTCTTCGTCGTCGCTGTCGTCGTCGCTATCGTCGTCGTCCTCTTCTTCTTCATCCTCGTCCGAGGACGCGTCGATGTCCCGCGACTCTTCCAGTATCCTCCTCCGTTTCGCTTCAAAGTCTTCCTCGCCGTCTGCTTGCGACCCGGCCTCGAGCGCGCGCTTTACGCCGCCGGCGGGCGCGTCGGTGTCGTCGTCTGCGGAAGGGGGGAGCGCGCCGCCGTTCTTCTTGGCGAAGTGGGCAGCCTCGGCTGCGAGAAGCTCGGCACGGAGGTCGTGGGCCTCGTCGTCGGCGTCGCCGCCCTGGCCGGACTGACGGAACTTGAGCTGGGTGTGCGCCGGCAGGAGGCGTTGGTGGTATGCCGGGCCGCGGAGGGCTTCCTTGCCTCGGGCCTAGAGGTTATCAGCAAGCTGTAGCAATAAAACTCGAACGGGGATCCCATACCGGATCGAACGTGGGACGGTGAGCGGTGGTCATCCTGGCGGTTTGCGATGGAGTGCAGGAAGAAAAAGTCGGCGTCTGAAGGAGTCGAAGTTGGCCAGTCAAAGTCGCCGCGGGTTGACGTTCGTTCGTTCCCCTGCAAATGCACGCGCAGCCGGCCGGGGTGGGTCTCGGCTGCTGCAGGGGACGGAGGCAACAAATTAAGGCTTTCACCGCCCGGCAGAATATTTGCAGGGCCCCGCCAATGCGATTGACCTCACTAAACACCTAAAGGTCCGCTGACAGATTGTCATGACGCTCTCAGGTTCAAGGTCACTGTTTCACTGCCCGATTCACCGCAAAGATGCCCAGAGAAGCCGAGCCGTCAGCGAATGAAAAGGCCTTTGTCACACAAGCCCTCAAGGACAACTTGAGGCTTGACGGCCGGGAATTCGACCAGTATCGAAAAGCCCAGCTCACTTTCGGCGATGAGTTCGGAGTCGCCAATGTCGAACTCGGCAAGACGAGGTCAGAACACGGCATCCATTCATGCTTTTTTTTGGGACATTTTTTGCTAACACGCCTCACAGGGTTCTCGTCAAAGTCTCGGCAGAAGTCACAGTTCCCTACACAGACCGCCCCTTTGAGGGCATCTTCCAAATCACCTCTGAGCTGAGCCCCATGGCCTCGCCCGCCTTCGAGGTCAGCCGTCCGACCGAGGCCGAGGTCCTCCTCTCGCGCATCCTCGAGAAGACGATCCGCCGCTCGGGCGCCCTCGACACCGAGTCGCTCTGCCTCGTCGCCGGTCAAAAGGTCTGGTCCGTCCGCGCCGACGTCCACGTCCTGTCCCACGACGGCAACCTCACCGACGCGGCCTGCCTCGCCGTCATCGCCGCCCTGCGCCACTTCCGCAAGCCCGACACCTCCAACGAGGGCGAGTCCCTCACCATTTTCACCCCCGCCGAGCGCGAGCCCGTGCCCCTGAGTTGGCTGCACAGCCCCTTCTGCGTGACCTTTAGCTTCTTCGGCGACGAGGGCGAGATCACGCTCGTCGATGCGAACTGGATCGAGGAGCAGCTGCGCACCAGCAGCGTGACGGTCAGCCTGAACAAGCATGGCGAGATCAGCCAGATTTCCAAATTGGGAGGCACCCCCGTCGAGGCGGTAACGCTGTTGCACTGTGGAAACGTGGCGTTGCAGAAGGCCAAGGACTTCTCGACGCTGGTGGACGAGAAACTAGCGGAGGACGCCAAGAGGAGGGACAAGGGCGGTCTCATATCGGAGCTCTTGTCCGCGGAGAACGACAGGGTAGTGGATGCATAGACGGAGACGCAAAAAGTCCCAAGATGCGAGAAAAAAATTGTAAAATGATACCCAGCCCATGTACGCTTCGAAAGATCCGATGCCTGCAACAGTGACAGTCGCTCCCTTGGGAAGGGCGCGGACGAACTCGTTCCCGTTGGGCCTTTCAAACTCCAGCAACGCCGGTCTAGATGGTTTCCTCTCCTGTGAAAATCATGCCTCGTAAACAGCCGTCCATCGTTGACGGCTACCGCATCACCGGCGGCCGCGATTCCTTGTTCCACTTGACTCTCGATCTCACCCACTCCACCGCCTCCTTGACGCCCGTCCCCGTCAGCGCGCTGACGGGCAAGACCCTCGAGTCGCGGATACTGCTCGCCTTCTCGCCCTCAAACACCTTCTTCACGAGCCCCTCCTTGATCCTCACGACCTCGACGCAGTCCTCGCGGTCCTGCTTGTTGGCCAGCACCAGGACGGGCACGCCCTCGGTCTCGGAGTGCTGCAGCACGTCCTCGAGCACAAGGCGGCACTCGTCGAGGCGCCCCGAGCTGTCGTTCTCGAGTGTCCCGTTGCCAATGTCGGTGGAGTCGATGATGAATACGATGGCGTGCGCCGAGGCGTAGTAGCTCTGCCACAGCCGGCGCAGCGAGTGCTGGCCGCCCACGTCCCAGATCTTCAGGTACATGTCCGGCAGAGTGATTGTCGAGACGTTCTGCCCCACCGTCGGCACCGTCTTGAGCTTCGGATCGGGGTTCCCAGGGAGGAAGAGGGACTTGACCTGTTCGTGGAAGGTCGTCTTGCCGGCATTGTCGAGGCCGAGGAGGATGACGGAGTACTCTGCGACAGGAAGGGAGAGGTTAGCTAGCGCGACGACGACGACGACGACGACGAAGGGTACAGGTTGCTGTGTTTCATGCGCGCGAACCTTCTTTGCTGGTGGCCAGGAGGTAGAGGCCCTTTGCGAGGTGATACATGGCGGGCAACAGTTGCTCTCGAGCAGGCCGGCTGCGATAGTACGGGACGGGTGAGGGCTGTAGGGTGGCCGTTGGCGCGGCGGGATGAGTGGAGGGTTCGGTGGCGGCGCAATTGGCGGGATGTGGATGGATGAACAAAATGCGACGGGACGGGATGGACCTCGACAGGTGCGGGAGCTAGTGCCGGAGCTTGTGCTGGTTCTGCGGCGCTGACACGCTGTCCAGTGCTGTGGTGGTGGGGGACGCTACAGGGGTTTCAGGGGACCTTCTATCAGCCGCTATTCAGCCCTACGACACTGTCCGTTACACCCACCACCCCATCCATGGGACCATGTGTGACCTGGAGGTTGGACGGCACGACATCTCATCTGAACGACCTGTCATGGGGTACATATATCTACTCGATCCGAATTCGAGGACTCTTACGTACGGTGTGAGAAATCCTCAAAAGTGTATAGAACATGAACGGCATATCGCATCTTGAAGTAAGGCAGGCCAACTCTAATTCATCCAGGTCTAAAGTCTTTCATGTCTAGACAAATCGTCATCCAACAAACTCCTAATGCTTTACAACTCACATCTTCGGGATCGCGGTGGCGAAGCCTTCAACCACGGCAGTCAAGAGCCTGTTGGCAATGGCCGTAGGAGGGGGCAAACGAAGGCCGCCCTCCTTGTACCCCTCCGGAGCAGCCTCACCAAGACCACTGACACCATACTTGAGCGCATCCCTAACGACGTCGAAAGGGTACCACTGTGCGTCCTCCAGCTCGGGGTCGTTGCCAAGATCGATCGTCTCGCCGTCGGGCAGAGCCTGGGCAATGGCACCGATCATCAAACTCGCGGGGTAGGGCCACGGCTGGCTCGAGTGGATGACCACACGGCCGACCCTCACGCCGCTCTCCTCCAAGACCTCACGACGGACAGACTCCTCGATAGACTCGCCGGGCTCAATGAAGCCGGCGAGGGTGCTGTACCAATGGGGAGGATACCTCTTGTTGCGGCCCAGGAGCACCTTCTGGCCGTCGGAGGAGATGACTGCGGCGATCATGGTGGGATCCGTCCTCGGGAAGCTGATGTTGGAGACGCCCTTGCGAGTGGCGCACTCGGCCCGTTCGCGGGGGGTGTCCGAGCCGGCAAGGTCGGTGGGAGGACACAGCCGCTTGTAGCCAGTGTTGCCGGACAGAGACGGCTGTCCACAGCCAGCACAGAACTTGTGGCGGGTGTTCCAGTCTGTAATGGACCGGGCCTGGGCATAGATTCCAGCTGGTACGTGTGTCAGCGAAACCGACACAGCGGACGATTCACGAGAAAAACTCACCGGCGTCCGGCTCGAGCGTCATGGGCCTCATGCCCTCAAGGAACTTGTAGCCTTTGCTGGCCTGGGCCTCGATAAGCTTATTGGCGGCATCGGCATACGAGCCCCTGGGCGTCACATCCACAGCAAACCAGGGCCGGCCCTTGAGTCCTTTATACTCGAAGGGCACATTTGCACTCTCCTCGAGGCCGAGGAAGACGATGAGCGGTTTAGTGACTGTCGAGTCGAAGTTCTTGATCAGATGCTCCTCGGAGGGGCCGAACGGATCCTCGGTGGTCAGGGGCTTGACATCCTCAAAGGAAACAAACTGGACTTTTGTGGGCGCGTTGGTGAGGGGGCTGAGGTCCTTGAGCAGCATGAACTTTGTCTCCTTGAACTGGAACGCGGCCCTGATGAAGGTGTGGTCGGTACGCAGCCAGCCCACACGGTTCAGGACGCTGCCGGCGAAGTAGTTGACGGTCTCCCGTCCGAACTTGCGGGACAGCATGGAGTCGGGGTCGTCGACTGGTGCGGGGAGGTTCCAAGCTTGAGAACCCATGCCGAGGTTCGGGGTAGCGACGGTGAAGCTATCGCGGGATTACCGGGTATCTGTCTAGCGATCGGCGTCGATGCACTTGATACACGGCGCTGCGTTGAGATTTGAGTAATGTGGCTGGAAAGTATCGGAACGATGTAAACAAGGGAAGGGTTTGCGATGTCCAGAGATTGTGGGATATCCAGAGACGTGCAGTGTAGTGGCGGCGGGCTCCAACGGCTGATTAATCAGTTTATCGACGGACGAGAGATGGGGGAGCGAGCGACCCATTGCAATGGAGTCGTCACGGTGAATCACAAATCGCCGCCGAGTTCCGATAAATGGAGCTTCCGGCAGATCCCCCCCCCCCCCTTGTCATAGGAAACCGTGCGGGACGCTCGACAGCGAAATCGACTTGTCATACAATGGCCCGGAGTTGTCGCGGAGTTCGGGACTAGTGGCGCAGTAAACGCGCCGGATTGCAAACTTCCATTGTTTCTGTAATCTGTGTCTAGAAGACCAGACGAGGGACGAAATGGCGGGTGGAAGTAAATTAAATGACAAGAAAGAGATTCGAGCAGTGGGTTGTCAGTGGTTGCAAGGCAGAAGAGGGTCTTCGCGACCGACCTCAAGAACTATCCGCTTGTCTGCCCCTTTCAATGCCAGTTGTAGTTGAATGAGGACCAACTGCGTACAGCCTTCATCAACGATGCAAAACGATGCATGGCTGAGCCCAAATGAGAAGTGTTATTGCGACATCTCGAATGTGAGAGGGAGCAGAGAGCATATCCAAGTATGAATAAGCTTATCCACTCGACTTTTGATCCCCTGAAATCGCCCAAGAGATCTCACCAAGGTGCAGGCATGGGGGCACAGGAGGGAAGCTTAGTCATACGAAAACCCTTACTGTGCAAAAAGTACGTAATAAGACTTGACCGGATGCGCCAAACTTTGCATGCCTCGGTACCTTACAGAGTACAAGTAGGGACACTACACAGTACTGCTGCTAGGGTAGAGCCAGCTGTGAAAAGTGGATGTTTCAGCGCACCCTGGCGCCCACTCCCCCGCATTTTGCTCTTTTTTCGGCGGCAGCAGTGACGTCGCGGCCTTTCAGCTCTTCGCTAAAGATAGCCAAGGGCCTTGCTTTCGCTGGGCTAAAGCCTGGAGCGCCCCAAGGAAGCTTGCAAGCGCACGGGACAACCCCCAGTTAAGCGGAAGCGGAAGCGGACGCGGACGCGGGAGTGGGCGAAAAAAAGGGCCCTGCGAAATGGGGACCATCTTCGCGAAATGCTAATGTCTTGCCCATGCGAGAGAAAAAAAAGTCTTCCCACTTCATTGTCAAAATCTGGGAGGGCATTTCTACCTTCTCCTTTTTTTCATTCTTTCTCTAGCCATTGCCGCCTCAGAATTGAAAAGGCCTTTGAATTTAATTTTTTGTAGGGATCGCTGTCTAATATCTACGCTTCTCTTACTGCCGGTTTTCTTTTTTCTTCTTTCTCAAGAGCTTCGTTTCCCTTTGTTGATCCTTTTGTCGCATTCCTTCAGTGTCCGAAACCGCATCATGGCTCCCCCTACCGCACCCCTCAACCTCGATGTTGAGGCGATATCTGGCATTTGCGGGTAAGCTCCCTCTACTGCCCCTCGTCATGAAATTGTGACTCCTCCAGTACTGACCCGATGCGCCCAGTTCCATCTCAATTGCCTGCTGGGTTGTTGTCTTCTCGCCCCAGATCCTCGAGAACTTCCGTCGTGGCAGCGCCGATGGCCTGTCGCTGCAATTCATCATTGTCTGGCTGGCGGGCGATGTCTTCAACATTCTGGGCGCTGTCCTTCAGGGCGTCCTTCCTACCATGGTGAGTCAGAGCCCTTGCAAACCCTTTGCGATCCGCCTTACTGCTTAGAGAACCCCTGGCTAACGCTATGACTCCGCTACCCCTAGATCATCCTCGCCATCTACTATACCATCGCCGACATGGTGCTCCTGGCACAGTGCTTCTACTACCGGGGTTTCACTTGGAAGGACGAGGTCGTCCCGCCGGCCCCGAAGCCGCGCAACCGCCCCGGCGAACCGAACGAGCGGACCGGCCTCCTCCCCTCGTCCCTCATCGACCGCGAGCGCCGAGGCTCGGATTGGTCCAACCTCTCCCCCGCCGCCCCAATGCGTCCCGAGAGCGCGCCCGCTCCTCCTCCGAGACCGACAACGACGATCCAGGCACTCCTGTGGAACACCACCGCCGTCCTCATGGTCTGCGCCGCCGGCGTTGTCGGCTGGTTCCTCAGCCGCGAGTACTCGCGCCCCGACGAGCCCGGCCACGAGACCAACGACAACGACGCTCTGACCCTCAACACCCTGGGCCAGGTCTTTGGCTGGCTCTGCGCCGTCTTCTACCTTGGCTCCCGCCTGCCGCAGCTCCTCCTCAACTACCGCCGCAAGTCCACCGAGGGCGTCAGCATGCTCTTTTTCCTGTTCGCGTGCCTCGGCAACTTGACCTACGTGCTCAGCATCTTGGCCTTCGAGCCCCACTGCAAGCACGACGAGTGCGCTCCCGGCGAAGCGCGCGCCCTCTACGGCCGCTACATCCTGGTCAACCTCAGCTGGCTGGCGGGAAGCTTGGGCACCCTGCTGCTAGACATGGGCATCTTTGCGCAATACTTCATGTACCGCACCGATGAGTTCGCTACCGAGGATGAGGAGGACGATGACCAGAGCATCGACGAGGATCAGTGGGATCAGCGCCCTCTGCTCGCGCGTGATAACTCCATCTACCACCCATAACGGGCAGTACAACCCCTCACCCCCCTTCCCCCCCTATTTGATTTCAAAGGACTGTATTTGTGAAATTGTTTTCAGGCGTACGCGATGCACGGAAAAGGACTGGTAGTCCATTATTTGGTATAAAAAGTATTTATTGCATTGCAGGTTTGTCAAGAGCTGGGTAAAAAAAGCACATCGCACCATCTGGGAAATCTGGAAAATCAAAAAGGCGCAGGCTCGGAGACGTAGATCATCTGACATAGATCATTTGATTATCTAGAAGAATCGATATATTCTTCAAATCGGTTCTCATCCCACTTACATCCACCCGACTCTCTTCCACACGAAGCTGGCTCCTCCCATGAGAGCGGTCACACCCGTAAACACAATCAGCGTCCCGTAGCCACTGCCATACCCGAACCCGGCCTCCCCCTTCCACGGGGCGCCCTTGACCAGCGTCTCGCTCAGGGGGCCCGAGATGACGTTCCCGATCCCCCGCCCCGCGCACAACATGCCAAACACCATGCCCGGGTCGACGCCGCGCCGCCGTTCCCGCTCGTGCTCCACCACGACCTTCATGATGCCCGGCCACGCCGACGTGTACGACCCCGCGAACAGCCCGTACACGACGCAGAAGACGTACAGCACGCCGAGGTTCGACGAGAAACCCCAAGCGAGGAACGTGCCGGCCGTCGCCCCCGCGCTGGCAAGCATCAGGCACGAGGGGACCGAGATGCGGTCCACGAGGGACCCCATGACGATGCAGCCGAAGACGGAGGCGACGTTGACGAGGAGGATCGGCAGGGCCGACGCGTAAGCCGACGCGCCGAGGACTGACTGCGCGTAGGAGGGCAGGTAGATGCCCGGCAGGAAGAAACCCAGGGCCTCGACGACGTTGGCGACCTGGTGCAGCGCGAAGGGGCGGCTCAGCATGAAGCCCAGGTTGCTGAACGGGCGCATGTGCATCGTCGTCTGGGAGACGGGCAACCTCGGCTTGAGGGAAAAGGCCAGCGGCGCCGTGAGGGCGAAGAGCAGGCCGGACCACAGGCGGAGGGTCGTGCGGAAGCCCACGCGGCCGAGGAGGTACTCCATCAGCAGCGGGAGCACGACGCCGGCGAGGCCCGTGCCGGACCACATGATGCCGTAGGCGAACCCCTTGCGGCGGACGAACCACTGGTCCATGTAGAGGATGCAGGGGCAGTAGGCGATGGCGCCGCCGACGGCGTAGAGGACGCCCTGGGTGACGATGAGGTGGGTGACAGTGCGGGAGAAGGACGAGGCGGCGAGGGCGACGCACATGACGACCAGGCCGAGGATTGGTGCGTGGCGGGACTCGCGGGGGAAGAGGCGCAGGAGGCCGATGACGACGGGGCCGGAGAGGTACATGATGCCCTGGGGGGTGTTCAGTACACGGCATAGGTACGATCCAGCGATGATACATCTCCTGAGAATGGGCGAGAATGGGGCGATACTAACCATCGCACAGGTGCCGATGACGGCAATGTTGGGCTGCCCGGCGAACGGCGGGTTCGTCGAGTAGTGGTTCTGGAAGACGCCAAAGGCGAAGGGGAAGCCCCAGACGAGCATCTCGATGGCGAAGCAGGCGGCGAGGAAGAGCCAGGCCTGCCTGCCGCCGTCGACGGGCGGGAGCGACGAGAACTCCTGGCCTTCGTCGGGCGAGTCGTGGACGTCGCCGCCGGTGCCCGTGCCGGTGCGGATGCCGCCTATACGACCATCATCCTTGTGCTCGTCGCCGGCGCCGTTGCCGGATTCGGCCGTCGAGTGCGGGTCTCTGAGGGGCGGGGCCGAGATCGGAGTGAGGTATTGGAGCTCGGTCTGTGAGGACATGGCTGCGTTTCCCGTCTTCGAAACTTGCGATTGGAGAAGTTACTGTCTTCTATCTGGTCGCCTTCCGACTTTTTGTTTTCAACCTTACAAGGGACAAACGTTGTAGGTTGGCAGCTTTTAAGCTGAAGGGCCCGGTCACGGCGCGAACCCACACTACGCCCTCCACTTGATCGGCGGTCAGTTTGAGTTTGAAGGATAACATTCCGGCAGCGGAGAATCATGGGTCCAATGGGATCCGATGGAGCATCTGTTTTGGGATTGATCGCCTGCGGTTCTCACCAAGCACCCGGAATTCCACAGTCGTAGCTTCGCAGCTGATTGTCGTGTACCTGTGTACCTGTGCGACCTTAAGAGGATTGGATACGTACCTCAGTATCTTCACACCTCATCGTCTAACCGCCCAGGGTCAGTCTTCATTCCAGCCAATGACGCAGGCGCGCATAAGCGTTGCGCATAAGCGAAATCCCTCAATCGTCAGCCGTCGTCTGCTCAGCCTGATCAGTTGAGAATCACCTCAATGAAATGAAAACGACAGTTCTTACTCTCACCATCCTCCATGGTCCGAACAACCGGAGCAATGGGGGACAGTCTCAGAAGGCCGCAGCCCAGCCCGGCCTCCGATCTGGATGACAGTGCTGGAAATCGACAGGCCACACCGGATTTTATATCACGAAATACCGGCAGCGAGGAATTCCACGCTGGCGCTCGGTCAGAGCTGCATGGCACTGGCATTCAACACTCGGGCTCCGGCGATTTCAGCGCTCACAATATCTACATTGGTAGGTCCTCTCATACGCATCATCGAACCGTATTAACCCAAGAGACAGGAGCAACATCCGACGGCGACCGCGATTTCCTCAGGGACCTGCGTGTCACCGACCCGCGCGATGATAAGGCGCGTATCGAGCGCACAAAGGGCGGTCTGCTGCGAGATTCATACCACTGGATACTCGATCACGATGACTTCCGACGATGGCAGGACGACGAACAGAGCCGACTGCTGTGGATCAAGGGCGACCCGGGCAAGGGCAAAACGATGCTGCTTTGCGGCATCGTCGACGAGCTGGAGACGATGTCCGCTCGTACGCCATCCTACTTCTTCTGCCAAGCGACTGAACCACACCTGAATAACGCGACGGCTGTGATTCGCGGACTCCTCTATCAAATCCTCAATCAAGCCCCCTCTCTTATAGGAATCGTACGAAAGAAGTACGACCATGCGGGCAGGTCGCTTTTTGAGGACGCCAATAGCTGGGACGCCCTGTCGAAGATGCTGTTCAGCATCTTGGAAGAGCCAGGCCTGCAGAACACGTATCTGGTCATCGATGCGCTCGACGAATGCGAGAGTAACCTGAATCAGCTTCTACATCTGATTGTTCAACTATCCACATCGTCACGCGCGAAGTTGATCGTGTCCAGCCGCAACTGGCCAGACATCGAGGATGCCTTGGCTGATGCTACGCAGAAGATCCGACTCTGCTTGGAGCTGAACGAACAGTCGATCTCAGCCGCCGTCGACAAGTACATCCAGTACAAGGTGGATCAGCTGATGCGGTCGAAAAGATATGACTGCGAAACACGAGATGCTGTTGAGCGGCACTTGATATCGAACGCAAACGACACGTTCCTCTGGGTAGCTTTGGTCTGTCAGGAGCTCGCGGATCCCAAGGTCCGGAGATGGCACACCCGCGCCAAGTTGCTCTCATTTCCGCCAGGGCTTAATGCGTTATACGCGCGCATGATGGACCGCGTTTTCAACTCGGACGACGCGGATATCTGCCGAGAGGTGCTCTGCCTCGTGTCAATCACGCATCGTCCGCTTAGCTTGTTGGAACTAGTGTCTCTTGCCGACTCGCTAGAACACTACGCTGATGATGCCGGCTCTTTGGAGGAGATTATTAGCACCTGCGGGTCTTTTCTGACTCTTCGGGAGGGGGTTGTCTACTTTGTGCATCAGTCGGCCAAAGACTTTCTCAGGAACGAAGCCAGGATATACCCACGTGGTATAACACAAGAGAACCGTACTATCGCCTTGAAATCGATCCAGGTTATGTCGAGAACGCTTCGACGTGACGTATACGACCTGCGCGCCCCAGGATTCCCCATTGGTCAAGTCAAACCACTCAACCCTAATCCGCTAGCGCCAGCCCAGTATTCATGTGTCTACTGGGTCTACCATCTGGCGGACGGGGACCCTTCCGGACAAGAACAGGATAGCGTGCCGGTTTATGCCTTTTTGAAACAGCACTATCTTCACTGGCTGGAAGCACTCAGCCTTCTCGATAGCATATCTGAAGGTATCCTTCAAATGTCTAAGTTGGCGCATCTACCCGAGGTTCGTCATAGCAGATACTACAAGCTACACTACAGTATGTACTAATCCTAAATAGGCGTCGGTAGACTTACACAAGCTTGCTTGGGATGGGCTCCGGTTTATTCGGACGCATAGATCAAGCATAGAGAACTGGCCCCTTCAGGTGTATGCTTCCGCACTCATTTTCACTCCCATGCGTAGCATCGTAAGGGAGCTGTTTCGTCACGAGGAGCCAACATGGTTAGTGGTGAAGCCAGATATGGAAGATGAGTGGAATGCATGCCTGCAAACGTTTGAGGGCCACACGGCAGATGTCGAGTCAGTAGCCTTCTCGGGTGATGGCACGCAGCTGGCTTCATCATCGTGGGACCAAACTGTCAGGGTCTGGGACCTTACAACAGGTCAGTGTCTCCGGACACTCAAGGATCACACTCAGGCTGTCACCTCAGTAGCCTTCTCAAGTAATAGCATGCAGCTAGCTTCAGCATCGTGGGACCACACTATCAAGATCTGGGACCCTACAACAGGCCAGTGTCTCCGGACACTCAAGGATCACACTCAGGCTGTCGCCTCAGTAGTCTTCTCAAGTAATAGCATGCAGCTAGCTTCAGCATCGTGGGACCGCACTATTAAGGTCTGGGACCCTACAACAGGCCAGTGTCTCCAGACACTCAAGGGTCACAGTTATGTTATCACCTCAGTGGCCTTCTCAAGTAATAGCATGCAGCTAGCTTCAGCATCGCGGGACTACACTATTAAGGTCTGGAACCCCATAACAGGCCAGTGTCTCCAGACACTCATAGGTCATAGTAGTGAAGTCACCTCAGCAGCCTTCTCAGGTGACAGCACGCAGCTGGCTTCAGCATCGTGGGACCGCACTATTAAGATCTGGAACCCTACAACAGGCCAGTGTCTCCAGACACTCATAGGTCATAGTAGTGAAGTCACCTCAGCAGCCTTCTCAGGTGACAGCACGCAGCTGGCTTCGGCGTCAGAAGACCGAACTGTCAAAGTATGGGACACAGCAGGCCAGTGTCTCCAAACACTCATAGGTCATAGTAGCAAAGTCACCTCAGCAGCCTTCTCAGGTGACGGCACGCAGCTGGCTTCAGCATCGTGGGACCGAACTGTCAAAGTATGGGACACAGCAGGCCGATGTCTCCAGACACTCATAGGTCATAGTGGTATTGTTACCTCAGTAGCCTTCTCAGGTGATGGCACACAGCTGGCTTCAGCGTCAGACGATCGAACTGTCAAATTATGGGACAGAGCAGGCCAGTCTCT
This sequence comes from Colletotrichum cereale, assembly GCA_034509685.1. NCBI lineage: Eukaryota > Fungi > Ascomycota > Sordariomycetes > Glomerellales > Glomerellaceae > Colletotrichum > Colletotrichum cereale. Next base: position 48,142 of record JASUDE010000080.1, on the reverse strand, counting down.
CCGGACACTAAGGGGACATCGTAGTAGGGTCCTCTCAGTTGCATTTTCATATACTAACACGCAGCTAGCATCGTCATCATTTGGTGATATTAAGATCTGGGATAGCGCAACAGGACAGTGTCTTTGTACAAAGAAAACAGTTCATGTGGCTAGGAGAATATCTTTTTCAAGATCTGGCGCACAACTCTACACAGATAGAGAAATTGTTGACCTAGAAAGTCCATGTACTACAAGTACGACGCAAAAACTACCGCGAACCGTTGCGGCTAAAACGCCTCGCTCTTATAGCTATGAAATCAACGCTGATAGAGAGTGGGTTACGAGAAACTCTGTAGGCCTACTGTGGCTGCCGCCGGATTATCGTTCGCAGGTGTCGGCCGTGGCAGGGTCTGCGGTGGCCATCGGCTGTCATTCAGGCCGGGTATTGTTGTTTCGTTTCCTTGAGGACGAGCCGGGCGTTTAGGAGCCACTACTTCTATCTGTTCTTTCTCATTTCTTCCTTTAAGTTGACTCTGAAATCTACGACGGTCTTTTGGCATTCCAACTTATTGAGATGCGATAATAATCTGAACACAGCTTTCATTACCTCCTCACACCTTGAAGCATAACTTTCTTGCCCGGTCTCATTGTGATGATTGAATACCTCTATGACTTGAAGATTTTCCATCCCAATCACATAATATGAATAACTTTTTTTACTCTGAGAAAACTTGTAGGGAAGTAGACTTGGACCGTTCTGTGAGATCAACCGGGAACGAGACCGACAAGCGGGTGCAAATCCCCTTCTATGCCTCATGTCCTGGATTAAGGCCTCGTAGGCAAAGTTTGATCAGTTGTGTTGTTCTCGACGGCATGGGGACTTGACTGCAGGGTAAATGTTGCAGCAACTGAATCTTTGGATGACAAAAGGTATCAATGAGGCCGATGGGCTGTGCAAAGATAAAGCTACTGGCTCAGGCGGATTATCCTTCGGCTTTACGAGCTCTGTCACAGGCTTCTTGATTGGGATGTGGCTCATATCGTTCGAAACTGGGCAAGAATCAGCCCACAAAAGGGTACCGGCTTTCGATGACCCTGTTGTTGAGTCTTGTCTTTGGACATGTCGGCCGAAGGTATAATGAAGCCGACTGCCGTTGTGGCTTACTGTTTCACTATTCAAGACCAACGAGTCGTGTGGAGGCGGCAAATACAATTCGCTCTATGGCTAATCGAGATGGGCCGAGGCCGAGACACCGCCGGTGCTGGAGGTAAATAGAAAGGAATGGTATCGAGACTATTGAGCAATTTGAATTGTATTTTGGGAAACTCGGAAACATGGTAATTACGCGTAGGTATAGTTATTGATTAATGATGAAAGTGGAAACAGGCCAAGGCGGTGGTTCAATTAACAGTAGTGGATGCACTAATCCCGACCTCCAACAACCAATTCTGTTGTGCGGCTCTACGCAGCTCTTGTCTGATTGCTACGGCATTGCTGACTGGCACTCTTGGAGCAAAGTAACATGCAAATCCGATATCCCAAGCCACAACAGCTGTCATGTCTCTAGGGTTTCAGTCTTTGCGAAGCCAAGGTTAAGTACGCCTTTTGGGTTTCCAACGCTTTCGCACACTCGCGGCCCGTCTTATTGGGCCCCCCATCCGAAGTGTCACTGTTTCGAGTTGAATCATAGAACCCTATACTTCCAGCAAACTTACCCGGTACCTTGTCCCCCAAAACATCCCAAAACATGCCGCTACGACTCTAGAAGCAGAGTGTCTATCTTGAGTCGGGCCCGTCAACGTCAGCTAAGGCTGAGCGAGCAATGAAAACGAGACACCCGGATTGAGATCCCCGCATACCCCGTTATAGCGTCCGCAATACCACGCCAGATCGTTGCTACGGCTCGGCGCAGCAAGACTGCTCCTCTCCGGGGCAGCTGAAGAGATAGGCGATGCTCGTTGCGCGGGGGGAGGGGAACGTTCGTCTACTGGTAACGAGTCAGTGTCGCGCGGCCCCTCGGGATCTTGGATAGAGAAGCCCACCGTTCTGCCAACGCATTTAATTCATTCCAGGGTACCTATCTCGAATAAATCTAGAAGAAACCAATCCGCCCCAGAACAGGTTTTGCCGTCCCCCAGCGACGCATCCATCTATCCTCACCGAACATCGGCTCATCTTACTGCTGTCGCATAAACTCAGGTAAGACCCAGACACCGAAAGGGGACACCATCTCGATTCCATCCCAATGGTACAAGTGATGTAGTGTAGGACCAGCAACAAGCTTTCCCTGCGCAGTGCTAAACTACCGTGCGACCCCTCCCAGCAACTTGACATACTGATGCATCCCGCACCCGGCACCTCACTATTCGGCCCCATCGCTGAGGTCATTCCACCCGTTCCGTCCCCTTCGCGACCAGGGATCACCCCCATTCAGTCAACAGCTGTGCACCACCATGAGATCAGGCTCAAGCCCTGTCTCAGCGCAGTGTGCTGGAAGGGATATCCCGAGCTCGCATCACGCTACCAGCCGGTGAGTCCTCACCGCACGATAACTTTTGTGTGCATATAATGCGTGTAGCGTAGTTCTCATGTTAAGAGGAAAAGACATAACCCTCAAACATACCGAACCGCCGGATCGCCTGACGGGAGCCTCGTCCATCCTTGCATCCTTCTCTCGCATTCCATGTGCCCGCCCTGGAGTACAAGTACGTTACATACGGGGACTATTGGTTTACAGCATGTGTCGTAGGTACAGAGAATGCGCCCGAAAGAGGAGAAAGAATAAGAGAAGAAAAGGGAAAAAAGGACAACCCGGCACAGGATGCATGTCGCCAGCCCACGGTCGCCCTCCTGGCCCGGCCTCAAATCACGGTTCCCTGCCCTTCTTCCCCCATCATGCGAAGAAGGGGTGGCCCCGGACCGCGGAGCCACGCACCTCAAACTCGGTTTCCTAAATCTTCCTCCATGCCTTCCATCCTGCCTGTTTCCTCCCACCCTTTCTTAATAAGAGTTACCGATCACTGACCCGCACGTCCTCTTGTAACGTCCCGGAAGCCGTCTCGGTTTTTCCTGTATATTTTCCCTTTTTTTTGCCTCCCACAACGTTCTACAACCTCACTTACACATACATACACACACACACACACACATCGCCACCCTCGTTTCTCGAACCACTAGCCGGAGTCCAGTCCGAAATCTCACGAGATACACATATACTCGAGCAGACGGAAACCGTCGCGCTTTAGCAAAAAAGAACGTTGCGAAGCTTTCGCCAATAATACGTAATCCCAGAACGACAAGATGTCAGCCCAGATCGAGTACAATCAGATGCCAAGAGAGCCTGCGCCAGCCGTGCTCTCGGAACAGAAATTCAGCGCCGAGCAACCTGTAAGTTCACAACCCAGCCCATCTCTCGTTCGCCGACCGTCGAGATGATGGCGCGCTCTGTTCTATACCGAGCTGTTCTCCCTCACGCCCGCCCGTGGACAACTGCACTCCAACATCTCTTTCCTCCTCCGAACCCGAGCTAACCGGCGACCACCCGCAGCGCCCGAATCAGCCGATGACGATGGACCAAACAACACACCTTCGTGGTGGACGAGGCGGTGATGGCGGAGTAAGTAGACCCAACCCCCTTCCAGAAAAGCTCCTCATGCCCTCAAACCCCAACAACCATCACCCCTTTCAACCTTGACTTCCCCCCACGCCTGCGCAAGAAGAATCACCTCGATCTCTGTCTCGTCGCGTGAAAGGAGAACAAAGGCCGGGGAAGCTGATGCGCGAGACTCTCGCTCGGCCAAGCACGATAGCTAACTGCCGACCCCCGATGTACCAAGGCCGTCTGCTGCGGGATCTGCGCCGGCCTCTGCTGCTACGAGTGCCTCGAGTGCTGCTGCTGCTGCTGTTAGTCCTCCTCTCCGGCGGGCGTTGTGCAGTCCAAGATTGCCGTCGAAACCGAGGGTCCGGAAACAAACCGACGGCCTCGAGTAAACGGGCCTACGCTGCCCCCCCGAAACGAGATGCGCAGGTGGGATCGAGCCGAGGAGTTCCGTCGCGGTAACATGAGCCACAGAGTGGGAGATGGCCGATACGGGAGGGGGGGGGGGGCAGGTTTGGCGACACTGAAGAGGAAAGTAAGGCGTACAACACAATATATACCAGGGCATCGGGTTCATGCTCGAGAATTTTCTGTTTTTTTATATCACAACCTTTTTGTAGGATATCCTCTTTTGAACAATCGTGCTGTTTTTCCCCTTGCAGGGGCGTTCTGAGCTCGTCGTACATCGCTCTCGTGCTAGTGCTCGGCCGACACGGTTTAGACTTACACGACGACAGCAGAGCCATGCCCCCGCCTCCTGCTCTATCCAAACCGCATATCCCCTCCTCACTTACAACTTGGAGCGGACGTCCTTGGCGGGCCTGTCGCAAGTCAGCAATCACAGTCCAAAAAGGCTACATCTTCGGGAATTCTTTCTTTCTCCCAAAAACTTACGCGGCAATCTTCTCCGTCTCCTTCTCGATGGCGGCGCCCAGCTCGGGCGTGACGCGGGCGAACATCTCGTAGGTGCGCGCGCGGACGTCGGCGCGGGCGCCGGCCAGGGCGCCCGACACGTTGGAGACGAAGTTCTCCTGCTGGCCCGGCTGGCGGCCGAGGACGCGCCAGAGGCCGAGGGCCTGCTCGTAGTCCTCGGGCTTGACGGGGCCGAAGAGGTCGGCGACGACCTCGCCGGACCACTTCTCGTGCGGGGTGTTGGCGGCCTTGACGGGCTTGTAGGTCAGGGGGCGGGACGTTGAGGGGTAGTTCTGCGGAAAGGGAGTCAGCTATTCGTTCGGGAAACAAGGGTGCATATATATATATATATATATATATGTGTGTGTGTGTGTGTGTGTGTGTGTGTTTGTGTGCGCGCAAAGAAAGACAAGGATGACAGGACGCACCGGGTTCGCGCCGTAGTTGCCGTTGACGGCCATGGCGCCGTCGCGCTGAAAGGGGTTGAAGGCGTTGAGGGGCTTGTTGACGGGGATCTGCTGGTAGTTGACGCCGAGGCGGTGGCGGTGGGTGTCCGGGTAGGAGAAGAGGCGGGCCTGCAGGACGGGGTCGGCGGTGGGCTCGACGCCGGGGACCAGGTGGGAGGGGGCGAAGGCGGCCTGCTCGATCTCGGCAAAGTAGTTCTCCGGGTTCCGGTTGAGGGTGAGCTTGCCAAAGGGCCGGAGGGGCACCTCGCTCTGCGGCCAGACCTTGGTCAGGTCGAAGACGTTCCACTTGAACTTCTCGGCCTGCTCCGGGGTCAGAGTCTGCACGTAGACGGTCCAGCTGGGGTGCTCGCCGCGCTGGATGGCCTCGAAGAGGTCCTGGGTGTGCCAGTCGGGGTTCTCGGACGCCATCTTGGCGGCCTCGGCGTCGGTGAAGGTCTTGCTGCCCTGGTCCGTCTTCAGGTGCACCTGGACGTAGACGAAGGAGCCGTCGGGCTTGGTCCACTTGTGCGTGTGGCCCGAGTAGCCGTTCATGTGGCGGTACGAGTAGGGCGTGCCGCGGTCGGAGAACAGGTGCATCACCTGGTGGATGCACTCCTGGTGCGTGGACCAGTAATCCCACATCTGGGAACACGTCAGATTTACGTTCAACACGGTCAACACGGAAGGGGAATTCTTTTTCCTCGTACCATCGTGGCGTCCTTCAGGTTGGTCTGGGGGTGGCGCTTCTGCGTGTGGATGAAGACCTACGCGACTCTCGGTCAGAAACTTTTGCAGGGCGAACTCTGGGGGCGGGCCTCAGGGACGGTATACCGGAAAGTTGGTCGGGTCTCTCAGAAAGAAGATGGGCGTGTTGTTGTAGACCCAGTCCCAGTTGCCCTCCTCGGTGTAGAACTTGACGGAGAAGCCTCTGGGGTCGCGCGCCGAGTCGGCGGAGCCCTTCTCGCCGCCGACGGTCGAGAACCGGACGAGGGCCTTTGTCTTCTTGCCGACCTGGTTGAGCATGTTGATGGACGAGATGTCGCTGATGTCGTGAGTGACCTCGAACTGCGACGGGCGCATTAGTGGTGCGCTCAACACTCGATCTGGCTCCGGTCGAAACTCACCTCGCCATAGGCACCAGCACCCTTTGCGTGGACGACTCGCTCGGGGATGCGCTCGCGATCGAAGTGTGCCAGCAAATCAATCAGGTGGAAATCCTGGAGCAGCAACGGGCCCTGAGGCCCGGTGCGCTGCCAGGCCGTCGGGTTCTCGACGGGGGCGCCATTGGAGGTGGTGTAAGTCGGCTTCTCGTCGTACCGGTAGGTGGAAGGGGGCTTCTCGTCTTCGGAACCCATCTCGTCGGTCTGTTCTCGTCTTCGTTCGGGGAGGGAGGAGGGGGGTGGAGGCTTTCAGTGAGGGTCGGTTGGCTTGAATCCAAGTTGAACACCAACAAACACGGGGCGGTGGATGGGAAGTCGAATCGGAAAACAGATCAAACAGAATCACCAGAGGGGGTCCATTGGCATTGGAAGGGAAGTGGAAAAGATAAATACCCTACTGCGTAGTGTACGGATACGACAAGGCAAAAGACGGCGGGTCCCTCCCAGCACCTCGGCCCCTCCCTCTCTCCTACCGCAAGCTCTCCCACTCAGGACGTTCAAGTTACGAAGCCGGCCGGACAAGGGGGGCGTTCTCTCGGCTTTGTGAAGCTCCAGTAGAGCAGTGCGGCCAATGGGAGGACCGACGAATACAAGCTTGGGACGGCCGAGGTCCACCGGGAGGCTCCATCGTGAGATTTCCTAGCGTCATCCGGCCACCCCTTGTCAATAGTAGCTCCACCCCTGTTGCTGAGGTGTGAGCGGCCTTGCCATGCCTGTGGAAGGCAGACGGACCTTTATTATGTAAACCTGTCTTTCTCAGGGAGGAAACCCGCCTTGACGCTCATGATGTCGAGTCTTTGTCGTATTCAGATGGCAGTTGTCGAGCAACCCACGACATCCCCTAGAGTCCGGGACAACCTACCTTTTCCTTGCTTTCCTGGCCCCTCCGACAGCGGCGGGGTTCCACCACGCACTGCTAAGTTGGCTTTTGCCGGGTGCACCAGTCATGACCTCCCCGGATGTTGCGGGGGGTTACTACGTAGAGTACATGTCGGATGCGTTGACGTCGGGCTCTGGCAACACTCTAACGATGCGGAGAAAACTCGCGGGGATGTCGCGGGGATCTCGCGGAGCAGAAAGGCGCGGCATGACCGCCACGGCAAAGGTCGCGCCCACGCCAGAGACTTGTTGCAACCGCCGAGGTCTACAGATACAGAGACAAAGCTTACATCTCGCCGTCCCACTTGGCCGCTCGCCAGGTTCGGCTGGCGAGCCGACGGGGATCGGCGGGCTTCCCGGGCGCCGCGGTCTCTGCTTTTGGGAAGGGTTGCTGTCGGCCAAGCGCCGAGAACTAAGACCTCGCATCTCGGCGATATCCCGGACGTGGCCGGGTTCTTGCATCGTGCCTGGAGACTTGCTAGTATGCATGCTATGCTGTTGGTTACAAAGGGTTTCTTACACCTTAACGGACAAGGTTTGCACAATGCGGCGCTAGGGGAGAGACACAGAACATGGAAGATCCTACGTCCGCCCGCCGGTGAGAGACATAAAACCCGGTTCAATCCAGTGAGGAGGATATAGAAGACTGTGGAAGAATCGAGGTGGCGTTCCCTGGCAAGACAGGCGGCGCCTGCCGGTGCGGAAACCATTCCAAGCCGAGCCAAACCATTCCGGAGCTGCAAGTCGCAAGCTAATTACAGTCTGTCCATCTATTCAAGCCCTGGGAAGAGAATACCGGAGGTGACAGGGATAGGGTGAGACCATCGGATCCCCCAATGACACCTGCCAGACAACCCTGTCAGCTGTCAGCGACATACCACAGCGTCGGGTGCACGACGTCCCAGCTCTCACGACTAGAAGATATTATATCCTTCATGCAACAAGACCCAACGTGCTTTCGAATATCGAAGCCCGGCCTGCCAATCCAAAGACCGTAAAAAGTCTTGGATTAAACCTGCACCGTCCGTCTCCCACCCGTTAAAGGAGACATGGACTCGGTGCTCCTCTCCTGTTGCATCTTACAGGAGCAACTGTAGTATTATAGACGGATCGGATAATTCGAGAGACAACCGCGTCCGGCGCTGG
>JASUDE010000080.1:0-40011 GCA_034509685.1 Colletotrichum cereale | reverse complement strand
GGGGGGGAAGAAACGGTGCATTTGTCGGGCACGGAAAACATGGGAGCGTCATGTTGGAAATGTACGGCACCCAACTTGAACCGGTGTTACTGAGTTTCCCGGTTGACGAACCTTCTCTGTGTGCGTCGAGGAGGTATGAATCGATCTCCAATAGCTTCGAAGCAGACCGCCTTGGCAGTCTACGGCGATAAGCAGACTCAGCAGTCTAGACCCTGGGTTAAGATGGAGAGGTTGCGCCCTGCGAAGGAGGATACACAACGGCGGGCTCGGGAGGTCGACGGCAGAATCGTCGACATACGCCCCAAGGTCTTTCCTACACAGCCCCCAGCCATGCGTATGATCGGGCTCAGAATTCACCCCCGACAGGCCTCTGGATTCTGTCAAGTGCGACGGGAGACACTATACCCGCGATGACAGTCTCCATCCCGAAACAGACCGGACGAGCTGTATGCGTCACCCCCCCGGCTTCACCCCCAAACCACAGAATCACACGAACCATGTCACCATACGGTGAAGGACAGGCGGGAGGGAGCAAACGTGGCAAACTCTCCGCGATGGAAAGGCCCACGTCGCACCCGCATCCGACCCGAGCCCAAACGCGTCTACTGTTCACGGAGGGGGGGCGTGCTCCAAGACGGGGTTCTCGCAGGGCGGTGGTTGTGAGCACACATGAGTCCATCGCATATTCACCGTCGTAGAACCCGCCCGTGATTCACAGCAAACGTCCTTCGTCGCGGCTGCAAGAGATCTTGCCCCGGCGCTGCCCGACGCAGACTGAGAAACCCTATATAACTTTAACCCCCAGCTCTGTTTTGGAACCAGGACAACGGTCTCTAGTATTTTCAGTAATCTTTCAAGGAGAAGCTTTGAGCCGTATACATACATATCCGTGGACACACCCGCCGAAGAACAGCCCACCATGCACCTCGCAACCCCCCTCCTCCATCTTCTCACTCTCACCCTCACCCTCGCCGCGGCGACTCCCAACCCAACCCCGACACCGCCCCTGGACGACAACGACGACACCGTCTGCCCCGAGGGCACCATCGCCTGCGGCCCAGTCTGCGTCCGCGCGAACCAGCGCTGCTGCAACAACCCCTTCGCCGCCGACTTCTGGTCCTGCGAGAGCGCCCAGGCGTGCGGCCCTTCAAAGAAGGACGGCTGCCTCAACCCGGCAGATCAGCCCCCTTCCCCTACCTCTTGCACCTCCCCCTCCCCTTCTCCGTCGCCGTCCTCGCCGCCCGAAACCCCCGGACCACCGACCACCACGGTATCATCCACCGGCACGCTCACGCGAACAATCCACACGCGCCTGTCGCCCAGCGGCGGTCTTCCCCCTTCCTCGCAACCGACGCCGACGGGCGCGGACCAGCAGCCGCCGACGTGCTTTTTCGAGGTGCCGCTCGCGAGGCGGGCGCCCTCCGAGGGAAAGCAGACACCGTGTCCCACGTCGCTCGCGTCGTCGTCGTCCGACACCCCGACCGGGGTCCCCGCCGTGACCGGGGCAGCCGTTGCCGCCCGACTCCGGCCGTGGGATATCGCGGCGCTTGCTGCTGCCGCCGCGGCAGGGGCCGTTGCGTTGCTGGTTTAGGCTTGCTGGAGGAGGTCCTCAATAATGATAGTTGCCCGACAAAAGTCGGCATTAGCTTTTCCCATATGTCAAATAGCGCTCGCTCATGCTCATAAATCCAAGCCGAGAATGATGACACCTGTGAGCCTGGATGATGAGACCTTGTGAACAGTTTCCCATGCACTTTGCTCTTTTTCAAACGGCCATAACGTACGGCCAGCTAGAGGATGCGGCCAATACGCGGATAGCAAGGACGTCCCGTGTCAGAACAGAAACCAGGGACGCGGTACGACGTCCCCGTGCTGGCATTAGAAGCGTATAAACTGATAAAACGACGAACCAACTCGAGTTTCTCTCTGTCTTTCTCGTCTCGACCATGCCCTTTGATCGCCTCATGCAATATATCTGCGCAATGTATGTATCCACCAGTTCCCGATCGAGAGCCCGTCGATCCACAACGAGGGCGCTGACGTCTGTGAACAACCGGCGAGGCTGACCGGTAAACACTATTCCCCCCCCAGTTCCACGTTCCGCACTCCGTTTCACCCCCGACGAAGGCGAAACGCCGGTGCTTCGTCACCATAAGGTCGAACAAAATCCTACGCGGGGCCTTCTCTCTAACCAAAAGACGCCGACAAAAGACACACTGATGCGCAGCTCTACCCGGCCAAAGGGGTCGTATTATGAATCGTGAAGGGCGTTATATATAATGGTTGCTTTGGGGGTTTGACTGGCGTATGGGGTCCACGGAATCGTGACTCCTTGTTTATGACTCCTGGTTGACCGTTTGCTACAAGATGTCAGTGCTATGCCCAAGGTAAAGAAAGGACTCGCCCCTCGAGGAACGCAGGAGGCGGGGACGTCAACGTACGACAAGCCAGTCCATGCCCTCCGTGACACCGCTGCCGTCGACGGCCGAGCAGGCCATGATGCTCCAGTTCCGGTCGCGCAGCTCGCCCAGGCGCAGCGCCTCCGAGATCTCGCCCGCGCCCTTGGCGCCGGGCTGGTCCTGCTTGTTGGCGAAGACGAGGAGCGAGGCGTCCTTGAGCTCCTCCTCGTTGAGCATGGCGCTCAGCTCCTCGGCGGCGGTCTGCAGACGCTCGATATCGGTCGAGTCGACGACGAAAATGACGGCCGCCGTGTTGGCGTAGTAACACCGCCAGTACGGGCGGATGCTGGTCTGGCCGCCTAGATCCTACGAGCAAGGCGCGCGGGGCGCTTCGTGTCAGTCTCTTGCGTGCTCGCTGAAACGTGAGAGGGGTGCAAGGGGAGGGGCTCCCGCATACCCAGACGTTGAAATTAAGGTTCTTGTATGTGACGGACTCGACGTTGAATCCTATCGTCGGGATCGTGGTGACAACCTCGCCAATCTAGATGGTCCGAGACGTTAGCTTCCCAGTTGTACGCGCATGCGCCCGCGCGAGCGGCGGCGGGGCTGCCTGGAGCGTGAGCTCACCTTCAGTCTGTATAGGAGCGTCGTCTTGCCGGCGTTATCCTACATCCGCAGTTTATCATGTCAGCTTCGTGCACCCGTATCTCGACTGGGGGTTGGCGTCCCCCCAAAAAGCGGCCGTGATGGGTGATGCCCGGTGCGGTGTGTCCGTCGGGAGTTGTTACGTACCAGCCCCAAGATCAGTATCCGAATCTCCTTCTTGGACCACACAAGGCCGGAGAGCCATGACATGCTTGCGCCCATTTTGATGGATGTTACGTTGGAGGGTGCGGAGGGTGTTACTGGGTTCGAATCGAAACTGGCAGGTAGGGACGCAAGGACCGTGTTGTTGCGGGCGAGTATAATAGAATAGTTATGCTGCCACTGTACGCGGTTGGCCTCGGGACAGAAGGGTTGGTGGTGGAAATAGGTAGCAAAGGTGGCTTGTTCCCCAAGAGGCGGCAGCAGGTTGACGGAAGACCCCTGGCGGTGAGTTGGGTACCTTAAGTACAAAGCAATCGCGCCCGGGTCCGAATCGGAATCGGTAAAGAAAAACCCAAGAACTCGGATGAAAGTCCAGGGGTAAAACGATGAGAGGCCTGCCTATCCCTTTCTGCTTTGGTGCCAAATAGTCGCTTCGTCCGTTTCGTCAAGCTGTTTTGACCGCAATCCAGTGGACAAAGGACCGTTGTACAAGATTCTCGACGGCTTGCTCCCCCTGAGGCCTAAGGTAACGGCAAACGGTTTCCCCCCCTAATTAACAGTTTTTAAGACATGCATGGGTGGATGGGAAGGGAATTCTGGGCTAGGCCGTCCAAACGGGGTGTCACTCGTCCACCTCTGGGCCCCATCGGGCATCATCACGTAAGCAAGGCCTATCCTTATTGCCTCAGGCAAGTTTATCTCTCGAGTCATTGCTCAAGAAGGGAAAAAAAAGAGAACATATTATCTAATCAGGAGTCCTCTCGAGGAGGGGCAGCCACACGACTGAGCCTCTGAGGCGAGTGGCCGCAGTGACTCCTTCCGGAAAGCGTGACCGACCCCACCTCTTGCCCTGCCCGCCAATCAGGGCAACTGCGGGCTCGCTAACCCAGGTACGCCTGCCTCGTGCGCACGAATTCTCTAGAAATCACAAATTGATCTCAACCCAACCCATCGAGAGCACAACTGCACCCAAAGGACTCGACCACTTTGATTAGCCAACAGCCGTCAAAATGCCGGTACGTGATGCCCACGCCCTCTCCGCGCGCCCCTTTTCGACGACGACGAAGATGATGATGTGATTTCACCCCGCCGGCGCTGTCAAATCTACCCGGAAAACGGATCCTGAAGGAAAGCAACCCCCGCGCGCGGGTTCGTGGACTTTGAGAGAGCTAGGGAGAGAGAGATAGGTGGAGGGGCAAAACACATCATCATCATCATCACGACCGGGAGAAAGGGGGCCGCAACGAGAACAAAAGGTCCAACCCGGAAGCAGAGCGCTGACGTTCTTTCTCGAATACAGAGCCACAAGTCTTTCCGCACGAAGCAGAAGCTCGCCAAGGCGCAGAAGCAGAACCGCCCTATCCCCCAATGGATCCGTCTTCGCACCGGTAACACCATTCGGTACGATACACCACCCTCGGGAGTGCTCCCTCTGCGTCTCCTCCGGCACTCTATGCAGAGGGGACGACCAGGCGGAGACCCCGAACTTGGAAGCCTACTCGGACACATGGACTGACGTGAAGCACAGCTACAACGCGAAGAGACGCCACTGGCGCAAGAGCAAGCTCGGCATCTAAACCACTCGCCTCCTTCTCTCTTCGAAATCCCCTTGCCATACCTTGCGGGCTCGTCCCGGTCTTCCATGGTACCGCCGACCGAAAAACGACGACACCGCGCTCGACTTTGGGAAAAATTTTCTTTCACAACTGGGAGGGGTCACTCTGACGGACTCGATAAATACCCACTGGCTCGAGTCCCGATTCGTGGGGGAGGGAGTCTCACAGGATGGAGGGGAAACAAAATGGGAATGCCCGGCTCGGCCAGACTCTACGTATTGCATGTTACGGTCATAGGGAAAGGAATGCAAAATCATTGATGCCTCTGAACGAAGACGACGAGACGCCCCACGATTCCTCGTTCGCTTGGATCTTCGTGACGTTTACTGTCGCTCAGGGTCTGGCCCATCAGCTTGGCTTGTCCGTTTGGCTTATCCGTATACGTCGATGCGTGTGTCAAGCCATTCGTCCTCAGCCCTGATCTCAACCCTACGTCGAAAAGGTCGCTCGCCTTCATCTAATACAATAGGACTATGGCGTCGGCATTGAGACAATGCCCGCATGAGGAGGACATGATTGACTAGAAACTTCACAGTACGTAAAATATGCCCAGTAAACCGCTGCTCAACCGCCTGCCTTTACAAGGACAGGTGGCATGCCCGATGAATCCTTTCACATCTTGTGCAGAAGCGCCCGAATCGTCCAGCCATTCTAGTGCCCCCCATGCCAGCTCCTCCACCATCGTATTTTGGACGGCAGTTGGTGACTAGATAGTAAAGACAACCACACCCGAATAGACTGGAGCGGAGATACGTAGACCCGAACAATAGCTAGGCACAAGGTGTCAGCCCATGGCTCACAATCCAGTTCCCGTAGGCCTCTGGCTCCAGCGGGCAGCGCAACGAGAACACCACAAGGTGCCTCACCCGCTCTACCGAGTAAAAGAGAAAAGGGCACATTGTAATCGTCTGGCTGTTCCCAGTTCCAAAGAGAATGAGCGCTAAAGTGTCTTGCTATAACTGTCTAGCAAACCAACTGGCGGACTGTTCCGCAAGAGGCGGTCGTGTATCGACTGCCTCATTCACCATCCTGATGTCCCTGTCCGTGAACACCCAAATCCTGACCTGTGAAGCAGCCTGAGAACTTTCCAGGCAACCGAAACCGAATAAAAGAGCGATCGTCATAAACGCCGGAGTACGATGCATCACACATTAGGAGTGAAGAGAGATATCCGAAGAGGGATGCAAACCCATGCTCCGGCCATCCATCACCCAAATCGACCAAGATTCTTAGCGGTCCTCGGCCCACTCGTTCTCACGGCGAATCTGCTCCTCCTCCTCGGGCGTGAAGTCGTTGGTGATGTTGAAGGTCTTGCGGATCTCCTCGGGAGACTTGCCCTTAATCATGTTGGCGACGGTCTTGCAACCAACGTCGAGGAGAGGCTTGATGTCGAGGTAGTTGGAGGCCTAGATAGGTGTTAGCTTGGACACGTTGGCAATCGAATTCGGCGGCGGGGCATCGTACGAGGATGATCTCGAAAAGCATCTCCTGATCGACCTGCATGAACTTCTGGTCCCACTCCTCGATCTCGGTGGTCTTCTTGCGAGCATCGTTCTCGTCGTCTTGGGTCTGCACGGGGTCGTTGCGGTGGTGGTCGCACCAATCGATGACCTTGCGGAGGACTGCCTCATTCACCTGCGAAGAAAAGGTTAGCGCTGTGGCCGAGGGTGACGCAGAGATGGCGGGGTAACGACGTACGTTGGGGATGGGAATGGGGTTTTCCTGGCTGATGCTATCGTCACCGACATCCTCAAGCATGTTCTTGATGAGCATGGAGCGCTCAGCGACAACGCGATCTAGTGCGATTCAGTCAGCAGGGTGCGACAAGGTCGAGCGGCGGTGGGAGGGGTTTGACGTACCAACGGGGATGGTGATGTTGTCGTTGGACTGCACCCAGATCTTGGAGTCCTTCTTCTCAGTGGCCATTTTGTATGATATGGGTAGTCGATCGTGGAATTTATCCTGGGGTTTTGTTAGCTTGGAAGCGGCGCGACGGTCTACCGTTAATTGATTGACTGATCGGCTGAAGTTTGGTTGAAGGCGGAGGATGGTGGGGGAAGATGGACGAGTAAAGCCGAAGCGGATGTCTCAGGCTTATGTGCATTACCGACTTACGGTTCAGAGAAAGAGATATTTACGTGCGTGAGCGAAAAAGGCCTGTGTTTGTTTGAGTAATGTCGACAAACGGAGTGTGAATGGTGTTGTGAATGGTGTTGTGAATGGTGTTGTGAATGGTGTTGTGAATGGTGTGTGGTCGGAGATGGCCTTTGAATCACGTTTGGCTGACGTTAGGTAGGTTGGATGGTTTTGGGGTCGGGGGCGGTTGGTTGTGGAGAAGAGGGAAGGCACGGAGGGGGTGGCTACCCGTGGAAAACAAAAAAAGCAAGTGAGGCAGGTGCACTGATTGGTTCAAATCGGTTTCTCTTAGTGAGTATATGGGTCTATGGCCTCTAGGCTCTGGTGCCTGGAGAAGCTGCCTACACGGTCACCGTACGCGCCCCAAACCATCATCTTTCAGCCGGCCTCAAAGGCCTCAGTCAAAGGCCCACACTAAACTACAGGGCAGCGGAACCCATTACGCTTCACAGCAGGAGAGAAATCCCCGCTCTGCTTAAGAGTCTGTTTTAATAAAACATAAAAAAATGATGTTTTCAGTTACAAGCCACAGGGTGACTAGGCAGAAGCAGGGTAGGAGCATTCAAGATCCTTCCAAACGTGGGATGACTCCTTCGCGAATTTCGCTCACCTTTAAGGGGGAAGGGGCGGCGGGGGCAGCAAGAAAAGGCATTGCTGCCTGTATGCCGTTTGCGGGTTTACTCGAACAAGAACGACAAGAGACTCTTCTGCAACTTGTAACCCGCTGCGATCAAAGAGGCCAATCCAGCAACGCCATAGCTCAAGATGAGAAAAATGCCATGCCAGCACTGCTAAACCCATTTGGCTCCTTTCTCTCTGGCACAGAATTATTATGTATAGTAAGCCTGCCTTGCGAGATGTAACCCTTGCAGTGTCGAAATCGATTCATTTGCCGACTCTCTCGTTTGGCTGATTCGTAGTTGATATTGGATGACAGATCAGGTCAAGCCACCGACAGCCCATAACTTACAGCAAGGCACCTTGGCGGAGAGAATCAGGGTGATCGACAAAGCCATCGCCTCAAAACATGGCCTCGGCAGCCGTGTAACCCTCTTCATGAACAGCGGCTAATGTTTAACAACCTCATTTGTCAAGTTGCCGATACAAGGCAACTAGACTGCATGCACCTTGAGTTTGATTATATTACATTGCTGCCGAGCGGGTTGCCCTCGAATCATCAACTGTGCTCTTTGACGAAGATGCCGGATTACTGTGCTGAACGGTTTCAAGCTGCGCATATATGTATGCCAACTCAACAGATCACACAGAGGGAATGCCGCCTCTGGTTGGGTCTGAGTTGAATTCTCCGAAAGTCGAGTCTATCTCGTGACACAGGTCCAGACGATGCTTTTTTATTTATTTAAGAGACACTTGTGGCCGAGTAGACAACCCGTGATCATAGACGGCCCATCTGACAAGACCAAGTTGGAAACAGGGCGCGCTCTTACAGCCGCATGTGCCTTGGAAGGGACATGCAAGCGTAAGGCTAGTATAGAATGAGATGTCCATTTTCGGGTTTAGGGGTGCTTAGGAGCTGGAGAGCAAGATGTTCCGCTACCGGGTGGACGCTTGCATGACGCCGTTGGGCGGGTTTGCCAAAGCCGCTGCGACAGGGACTGAGAAGACCGAAAAGCCAGACGCGGAACGGAACCGGGTATTTTGGCGCCTCCGTTCGAGTGTCGGCCACCCGTTCAACGGTTGTTCGGTGAACGAGATGCTCGGGCGGGGTGGCTCTGACTTCCTAGGCCGATGCTCGAACAACTTGACGACGACGACGACGACGACGACGACGACGACAGTGAAATTGTCGGTGGGGCTTATGCTCGCCGCCTGAGCGTGGCCGTGTTCTCCCTCGTAGCACGACACAGTGTTGTCGACTTACACACGCCATGGATGTGGCCCTGTACCGAAGCCAATACCTATCGGACTGGAATCTGGAGACGACGGGGGGCGATAAGGCAAGCCGGGGCCGAGGGCGAAAGCGAGCTGCACGCACTTAAGAAAGCCTGTCTGCCCCAGGAAACCGACCCCCACGACACGCAGGGGAGCCGCTGGTCTCATGACGCGCAGTCATATGACGCGAGACATTGGAGATGGCGACATTCGATAAAGCATTCCTTGTTGTCGCGCAAGAAGCTCCTGGAGGCGAGAGCGGAAAGGAGTATCCGTTTCCTGGACTTCATTTTATGGCACCGCGCCAGCCAGAGTAGGCGGCGCTCTTGCGTCCGTGACAGTCTTATTAGTACTCTGTGGCGCCTCGGACGTTGACGGGACCCGCGAAACCGAAGCTTCCGGGGAGGGCGCAGACGCGACCGCGGATGGGTGTAATGTGCCCCGAGCCAAATTACATTACGTTCGTCTGATATCAGCCCTCACCGGATGAACGAGGCTTGTCGATCGACTCGATGCGAGTGGGTATGTGTGTGTGTGTGTGTGTGTGTGTATGCGCCTGTTACTCCAGAGACGGTTGACGTCAGGAGAGCAAGTCGACAAGGCGTCCCTAGGTTGAGGGGATGATGGATGGAGATGATGCATAATGACAACAAGACAAACTTAGGGCCATGGTTTGAGAAACCCGCTGACTCACATTGTGTTATTTGGTTGGCCTTGGTCGGGGAAAGGGGCGTTATCCCCCCCCTAGCACGTACATTTGTTGCTGCACACTAAAAGAGGGAGAGCGACAATAACGAGTGGACGAAGAGGACAAGTAAATCATAGAATGGAAGGGGCCCTTGGAGAAAGGAGCCACAACAACACAACGAGACATGAGCCACCGACATGCCCTGTCCCAGTTGTTCGCCGTTGCCAGCCCGCCTTGGCCGTTTTGGGGGCTAGCGGTCCCATGCGAAGGCTCTAGCGAGAAGACACTGGCAGGGAACAGGGGGCCGTTGCAGCGGGCTGTAGTCTAGCCTGGTACCTAGTACTACTAAGTATGTATGTTGGTGGGCACACTCTCCCAGAGGTCTCAGTTCTGACGCTGGCCAGCAGCCACGTCGCGCGTCACACGCCGCCGCGTCTTGGGACAGGACACCTGCAACGGACTTGAGATCCCTGTACCTGCCGTCGAATAAGCATTTCACCAAAGCAAGCAACCGGATGTAGCGTACTACTACCTATGCAAGTACCTACTGTAGACAAGAACAGGAGGGACATCGTGCCTGCTTCCTTTGAGATGACAACCGCCTTCCCGGTCTGTAGAATCCTCGAGCTACCTTCCTTGAACTTCCAGTCCGTCTGACCAAACCAGAAGTCTTCACCTCACATCTCATATCACCCAGCAGTACCCGGCAAGAAAGAGTAGCGAAAGCACCAAACAGGATCAAGAGCAGGGGCCATGTGCCTGCTAGTCTCAGAGATTGCGGATACAACCCTCATATGGATGGTTCTGGGTCTACTGCTCGACTGGAATCTTACCCTTTAAAAAAAAAAGTACCAGGAGTACCCCCCTCCCCTCCAACCACACAGGAGCTGGGAGGACTGAGCGCCCAGCGTCTGCGCAGAAATATCCTGACCATCACCCTACATCACTTCTCTCTGCCTTGTGCAGTTCATTGTTTTGTTTCTTTTTCTTCTTCCGCGCTCTCCTTTACCTGCCTTGCCCGTACTTCACCTTAACATTCATTTCCTGTTGGATTACTCGATCCCACGTTTCTCGCCTTCCCCTTCGCACCTTGCTACCGAACCTACGCCTAGCGAACAATCGCATACTTGGCTTCTTTGCATGCGCTCTTCCTCCAGATGATGCGACGTTGCGACCAATACCCCTTCTCGCAACGAACTTCCCGTCGCCCTTGCCCCGACTAATAACGATCGACTTGCAATTCCTTTACCTTTGGCCGCAGGCCAATGCTCGAGCTGCGCGCAGCACCCCCGACGACCACACATTGATCAAGAGCGTGACGAGCCATGTGGCGGAGGACCTACCTGTTCCTGGTGTTGATCCGGCTGTGGTTCGCGCTGTCGCCCAGCTACCTCCACCCCGACGAGAATTTCCAAGGACCAGAGGTTATCGCAGGTATGTCTGCTGCGCTGTCCCCTTTGTGCGTGGGCAACAGGTGCAGCTCTGTGTTGTGCGCCGTGGAGCTTCCCCAAGCTTCCGTTGAGCTCGGATCGAGTTTGGGCTCGTTAGGATCCAGACTAACGGCGTGGCGCAGGTCAAATCTTCAGCTACCCGGTCCGACACACCTGGGAGTTCACAAACGAGCATCCGATACGAAGCGTTTTTCCATTATGGCCTGTCTACGGCCTGCCCATGTTGCTATTGCGATGGCTGTGGATCGGCAACGGCAAGGACGGGGAGATTCCTCCCATCGCAGTTTTTTGGACCCTTCGCGTGCTCATGTTCGCCACCAGCTTTGTACTGGAAGACTGGGCCATTCACGAGCTCATCAGCTCCCCGCGCCACCGACGCGTTGCTGTGCTTTTGGTCGCTTCGTCCTATGTCACATGGACCTACCAAACCCATACGTTCTCCAACTCGGTGGAATGCCTGGTTGTTGCGTGGTGTTTGGTCCTGATCCAGCGCATAGTCGAGAGCCCGGTAAGGACCCCCTTGGTAGACCTTCGGGGCCGCCCACCGACCGATATGCTAATGCTTGTGCCAGCAACAATCATCGCTTCTCGCTTCTTCGATCCTCGGCGTAGTCGCCGTATTCGGATTGTTTAATAGGATTACTTTCCCGGCGTTTTTGTTGATTCCGGGACTTCGCTTGATACCCCATTTCCTCAACAGGTTGGTCTATCCATATCATGACATCAGGGATGCACGCGCTCACTACCTGACAGGCCTGCCGCCTTCACCGTCATGGCGTTGGCTGGTCTCACAACCACTTTCGTCGCCATCACCCTGGATACGGCGTTTTATCTTTCTGAGCCCATCAAATGGACAGACCTCATCTACCGCCCCGTCATCACGCCACTCAACAACCTTCTCTACAACATTGACACGAACAACCTCGCGCAGCATGGCCTACACCCCTGGTACCAGCATCTCCTGGTCAACATCCCCATGCTGATTGGCCCGGCGGCAGTGCTGCTCTTCACCCAGCCGCACATCTCGCTTCGACTCTATTCGGCCATCTCCGGCGTCTTCGTTCTGTCCATCTTCCAGCACCAAGAAGCACGGTTCCTGTTGCCGACCGTCCCGCTCATCCTCTCGTCAGTCCACATGCCCAGAAGCCGCACTCTTCTCCGGGTGTGGATCGGCGCCTGGACTGTCTTCAATCTGTTCTTCGGCATCCTGATGGGCGTCTACCACCAGGGAGGTGTTGTGCCGGGCCAGGTCTTTCTGAGCAAGCAACCAGATGCGACGCAAGCCGTCTGGTGGAAGACTTACACGCCGCCCATCTGGCTACTCAACGGCAAAAACGAGGTACTCACCACGCGCGACGTCATGGGTATGAAGGGCGATACGCTTCTCGAGGAGCTCACCAAGCTTGCGACGTGCGACACGCCCGCCGATCGACGCAACTCGGAGTATCTGAAGGAGAAGAACGGCACGTACCTGATGGCGCCGGCGTCGGCGACATGGATCAACCCCTATCTCCCCAATAAGGGGCTCAAGGGCCTGCGGTTCCGCGAGGTATGGCGTTACAGGCAGCACCTGAACCTCGACGATCTGGATTTTGGCGACGACGGCATTTGGAACACCCTGGCGCGGGTGATTGGCAGGCGCGGTCTCGTCGCCTGGCGGGTGACGAAGAGCTGCAAATGAGGACTAGGGAGCAGCAGACAAAAGCAATGAATGAAAAGACTTTGAACGTTTGATGACACACACAACCTTGTCCGAGAATGCAACAAATATGGTATCAATCGTACATACTCTCCCCTCAAACCCCCTCCCAGTCATCAAATCCGAAGCATATCTCGGAGCCGACTCGAGCGCAGTACCGTTGTCGCTGGTTTTCCTTTTATCCCTGTACAGGCCATTATGATTTTGAATGTTCGTTATTCGTCCCAACTCGCGACAGGCCGTTCCCGTTCCGTTACCGAGAATCCTTCAGCGCGAGACCAAGCGCCTCCTGAGCACCATCACACTTCTTTCTCGAGAGGCTTCCCACCGCCCCACTCTCCTTGTTTTCTCGTCCGAAACCATGCAGCCCTTGGACCCCGGCAGTAGCACACCAAAACAGAGCAGATAGCAAAGACACAAGAAGGCTCGAAGGCAGGTTACACGGACGTCCTGTCGATTTCCATGGCGAAGAGCCAGTTCCCCGACGTGTTCATCTCCCCGAGCCGGCTCTTCATCCAGCAGAGGTGGCTGCCGTAGTAGTCGCCCCAGCCGGCGCCGACGCACTCTTGGTCGCCGGCGCAGAGGTCGATGCAGGCGGCCATGGTGGAGGCGTTGGTCGACGAGAGGTCGATGGCGCCCTCGCCCGAGTTGAAGTCGTGGCCGCAGATGAGGCGGAAGTGGCGGTTGGGGTGGTCCTGCGCCGAGTAGGTCGCGTTGTCCTTGGCCGGGCAGGTGATTTTGGCGTTTTTTGTTGATTCCAGGTTTGTTGAGCTGCTGCTGGGTAGGTCGGTGTTAGTGGGGTCGATTCGGACATGGACTGGTGACGAGTTGGGAGAGACAGCGGTCGAGACATGGAGACAGACACAGAGACATGGACACATGCGAGAGAAGTGGAAAGGAGAGGAGAGACGAGACATACTCTGACGAGCCGTTCTGCGAGGGGCGGCCGAGGGCGAAGCCGACGCCGACGCCGATGGCGATGGCGGCGACGGCGAAGACGATGGCGACGCCCATGATGATGTAGCACAGCTTGCGGCGCACGCCGCACAGCTTCCGCTGGCCGTCGGCGTCGAGCGATTTCCGGTCGGACGAGGTAGACAGCGGGTGGTGGTAGCCCGGGGGGTGCTGCTGGCCGCCGGGGCCGTAGGCCGGGGCGGCGGGCGAGTAGGGCGAGTAGGGCGAGGCGGGGACGGCGGCAACCTCGAGGCCCGAGTTCTGCTTGTAGTAGTGGTGCCAGGCGACGGCGTCGTCGGCGACCTGCGGCGCCGAGGCGGACTTGGCATCGGCATCGGCGCGGGCGTGGGCGTAGGGCGCGACCTCGGGGAGCGGGATGCCGTCGCCGTCGCGGCGCCATGGGCCCGGGGCGGCGGCGGAGACGACCTCGAGGCCCGACTCGTACTCCTGCTGGTCCTGGTGTCGGTGATGGTGCGCCATGTTGAGATACTTGTTCCCTTCCCTCATCCCGGCCCCGTCGGCGGCGGCGGCGGCGCGCTCGCGTTTTTCCGCATCGTCTTGCCCGCTTCTGTCCATTCCCCTTTTTTCCCCCTTGCTATTGACTTTTCCCCCTGTGGCGGGTCGGAAATGGGGGACCTTGGCTGGTGAAGTGAAGAACAAGCTTGGCCTGCGCTTTCGCCAAGAGATGCAGTCCAGATGGGGGGGAGGGGATGTTTAAGACGGCTTCACGGAGAAACTCGACTCTGCGCCCATGCGGAACGAAGAAAGGGGGGCAAAGGACGTCAGCACGCTACGGGGAATGAATAAAAAAGAGACCGCGGGCGGTAAGGCGAGTGAGAAGCTGCAAGACTCGAGCGGCAAGGGTTGGAATAAATCGGGGGGGGGCAGTTCAAAGGAGAGAAAGAGAAAGAGGGAAAGAAAGGGCCAGACCATCTGGGCCAAGCCGGTAAGCTGGGCCTGCCACTACGTACATACTTAGTACATGTTGACCCTGTACGACCGCCTTTTTTTCTTCTGCTTCAGCCCTGCCCGAAGGGGAGGGGGGGTGAGGGTGGCGTTCGCGCATCCCAGGATAGGCCGGGGTACGCGGCAGAGAAGAAGACCGCAGCGGGATCCGGTCGATGCTGCTGCTGTGATCATCTGCCGTACGCTATCCGTACGCATCCCTCTCCGGCAGGCAATGATCCTCCGCCTCGTATAGTGCACACTAGCTTCCAATTACACCTGATGCCGTGGACGTGTGGCCTCTCTCCTTCTCTTCATAGGGCCCGCGGATCTGGAGCTGTATCTGCCTGGGCAAAGGTGTGCACCATAAGACGGACGACACGTCCCCTCTGTACACGTGAGAATGGATGCCCGCGCTTGCCGGGTCTCACTGTCTTTTCGCGCCTAAGGGGACCATCCCCCTGATTGTAAGGCCAGAAACAACGGTGCCTAGGCTAGCGCGATGAGAGCGCAACACTAGGCGCCTAGCTGGGCTTGACGTGATGTCGAGCTCGGGCGCTTGTGGTTATCTCCACGAGCCCCCCCCCTCCCCCCCAAAATCCCCTCACCTTCTCGAGAACAATCACGAAAAGGGGACAGAAGGAGTGGATTAATTCACTGAGTCGAGTTTCTGCGAAAGCCTGGGCAAATGAGCGAGCGTCGAGTCCGACGTATGGGGTACTATAGCAATCGTGCAAGCCCCCCCCGGGAGGGTTGAAGAGTCTTTGGGGCGGATCCATATTGGCAGGAAACCAGGGGGGTGGTGGTGGTGGTGTTGGACGGCGCCGGCCAATGGGACGACTGGATGGGCATGTTCCTCGACAAAAGCCGAATGAGCTTGATTGTTTGGCGACCCTGCATGTCAGCACGGCTGGGAGTGGTTCCGGGCAGAGTCTTTCCCCTCCCCCGATTCGGTACCTGCCAGAGACGATCGTTGGTGCTACTGGTAGATGTGTTTCTTTCCTCGGGCTGCAGCAGCACGTTGGCCCCTTAGCACTCACTCACTCCAAAAGCCGTATTGGTGACCACTAACAGAGATGACGAGAGGGTCCACGGCCGCTTCTGGGTATAAGTATAAGTAGGTCTCCATCACGGCCATGGGGCTCCAATCTTGTCAATTTCCCTCTTCGGACCTACCCTACGCCCCCCTTGCATGGAAATGACCGGCAACTGGATCATGTTCTGGTAAGCGCCAGGAAGTGGTGGTGGGATCGGCGTCTAGTCAGCCTCGATGGGCGTTGACAAATTACCTACATTCGGGCCCCAGTAAAAAGGACTTCGCTTTGTCAGGCCAGGGTCCGATGCCGCGACGATTCCAGATGGTTGGCTGGGCCCGTTCGCGACGATGCGAAGGATCATGGGGGCCACCGACGGGGAGGATGAGATGTACACTACCACCCAGCCTGTTCAGTAGCAGGACGTCTCTCTGATACTGTACGCAGTAAACTGGCGTGAGAGAGCGAGGTGAACCAAGGGGGGGAAGACTGTCACGATTGGAGTCATCTGCCATGCTGTACTACGGAATGACTGTACCTCCCGCTCGGTTCCCCATCTCCTTTCGTCGCCTGCCCGCCTGCTACACTTTTCCTACCTCATCCCGGCCCTTGCCCGAGGCGGCTTGGTGCGGTACGGCATCTTGACTACTCCTCCTCCTCCTCCTCCTCCTCTTCCACTTCGAATTCAACGCCCATGCCGAACCTGCGCGCAACGTTGATAACCAGCTTACCGGCCTCGGTACCAGTCAAACCATTGTAGGGCCCCGCCGCGAGAATCAGTGGTCTCGGGTCCCGTGCCGTACCAACACCGTTCGCAGCCATAAGGATATAACCGACCACCCAAGGAAGCTCGGTCTCCTTCTCCATGTAGGCAGGTGTAAATAGCTCTCTCAAGACAGGGTCGCAAGCGTCTTTGACCAACCGAAGGACGCCCCAGCACCGACGGTGCATTACCAGGTACGGGAATGCCATCTCGAGAGACTCGGCGTCCAGTGCTAGAGCAAGCGTTGTTACAAGTTCCTCGGGGACGAGGCCGCCGGCGGCCTCGACTTTCCCGGCGGCCCTGTCCCTGGCTCTTTGCTGCCGGAGTCGCTCTCTGGCTCTCAGCTCTTGTGGATCGTCGATTTGTGCCATTGTCAAGTCGTTGTTGTCGCCTGTGAACTCCCGTTGGTAGGCGCTGCGAGCGACAACGTCATCAAGCAGCCCAGCCGTCCACTCCACATCAGCACGCGAGCAAACCTGGGTCTTGAACATGGACGACACGGGGGCACCATCCTTGATACCCCGCGGACCGGCGCGCGAGGCGATGGCACTGTCCCGCCGGCGGTTCTTTGTGAAGGAGGAAGCAGAAACGCCCATCTGAAGACAGAATTTCTGAAAACAATCGCCTGTAGTCTTTGGGCGCTCGCCCCCGACCCAGATGCTGGAGTCGCCGACTAAGGTGAGCAGGAGGTCCATGTCGGGCCACTGGCCCTTAACTAAGCGTTCCCTGCGCAAGGCGTTATAAAGGTGGGCGGTATAAGTGATCGAGCCCCAGGCGTTAACGACGGCGAGACTGACTTCGTACATCTCCGTGCGGAGGCGGAAGAGGTAGAGACCGCTCAGGACGGGGGAGTAGATTAAGATGCGATGGTTCTCCATACCCGACGGCGCAGGCATGTCTTGTCGCTCATACGCCGCCACCTTTGCATGCCACACCGGGTCCTTGCCCATCCGTTCCATCAAACCACGGAGTACTCGGATTATGTGGTCGTTCGAAGCAGGCCAACTCTTAAGCCGTAAGGTTTCATGAAACTTTAGATGGAGTTTCAACGAATTGCTCATGATCGTGACTTCTTCGATTACAGCCGCAAAGCTTTGTCGTGTGGAGGCGCGCATCGTGTGGTGTATGTCGAGAAAGACCTGGGCGGCGAACACATGCGCGAACGACACGACGGGCGTCTTGTCGAATTTTCTCATCTCGCGCAGGAACTCATCCTCGATCGGGTAGTCGGGAACATGTCGGATCACAGTGATGAGCTCCGTGAAAAATTCCGTGAGGAGGATCTGGTCTTCCTGGAACTTCTCCCGGCCTGTCTTTGAGGGATAGTGGCTGTTGGGTTCGTATGTACCGAAGATGCCTTCCTTGATCAATGGAGTACTGTCAGGCTTGAGAACTTTGGTGAAGCTCTGCAACAGTTGGAAGGCAACGACGTAGCATTCATTGGCCATGTCGTACGTGTCGTAATTGAAATTGTCGTTGCTGTTAGTAACATAGAGCTCTTCTGGTTTGTAACCCTTCCGAAGGCAGGTTATGAGATAGAACTTGTGTACCACACCCCCGACGCCTCCGTCCTGTGTGTCTAGAAGAGGGGCGACGTCTTCAATCAATCCGCGAGCGATGGAGATGGCCGTATTCGTGGCGACCGCGGCAGCAGCAAGATCGAACCTGCTTTCACGATGATTGGACCAGATCCACTGGATTCGAAACCTGATCTTGTGCAGGTCATTGACCAGAGCTGTAAAGGCAAATAGTACGTCCTCCAGGGAGGTCTGGAGCTCTGCCTCATAAGATACCGGGTCTTCATCGCGCGCTTTCGGTCTTTCATGAGGCGTATTGTAGAATGACTGGAGGAAGGTCTGAGACGGCTCGTCGACGGACAGGGCAGCGAACCTGCTGCCGAGATCCCTGGTTGAGACTTTGGGTGAATCATTGCTGGTGTCTATAGCAGCATCTGTCACGGTGGATGTTGTCGCAAAAGCTATCCCCGGTCGTAGCGCCTCTCTGACCGACCTTAGGATGCCAACGAAGTACCCATGCTGTTCATCGGACTTGGGGTCTACCTCTACTCCGTTGTCGCTCAGCCTGCCACCAAACCCGGACCGGAGATCGATCAAGCATTTGATTGTTGTGAAAAATACGTCCGGCACAGACACAGCTGGATGCCGGCGACTGGCAATGAAGTTGGCCAGTGGTAGGAAGTCCTTGATGGCAATGATATGTTTCGCTGTCTTTCTCCCTACCGGCTCCGGCCTCGGCCCCGTCTTTGCCTTGGTTCGCTGCTTACCCTTCAAACGCCCGCTTTTTGGTGCCTGTCTCTCTAGACCGGTGAGTTGCTCGGGGTAGTCGCAGGCCTTGGCGGTTGAGGCAAGCCATAAGGCGACCGAGTCAGTATCCTGCTTGTACTGCCTGTAAGTGCCTAGGAGTTGAGTTGGTAGCATTGTGACGACGCGGCGTGCTGTACATAGTAAGTCGTTAAGAGCTAGTGTTCAGCTAGTGAGGGGCTTGGCACGTTACGACCCAGGTAGGTACCTACCTACCTAGGTATTGATTGACTCCTGCTTGGTTCTGGCCGCTTTAGTCAGCAGCTGCCCGGATAGTGGGGTTTGACCGGCAGCCGAAGCGCTGTGAATGTTGGTCCGTTACGTGGACGGTATTGTGAGTCTGGCACCATCTCGGCAAGCATCATCCAGGTTGCAAGGCCAAAAGTCATATCAAGGAGTTCAATTAAAACTCTAAAAGGCCGTGCCCGGCTGCCGAAGCGTTGAAACGTCTACCTACTCCCATTTTTTTGCATCCCCGCAAGCCGCCAGTGCTGCTCCCCGGCCTCCCCACCAGGTAGCTTAGCTAGCTGACTGGCTGGCTGGCTGGCTGGCTGAACTTCTTCCAACTGGCTCCTGGAGATGCGTGGTGTGCCGGAAAACATGAATGGTGCTGTCCAGCTCTATACAGATAGCAATTCTCGTCCATCAACCCCCATGACGAGACCGTATCGGAAGGGGAAACAGGGACTTTCGGACTGGTATCGAACGTAACCCGGTATGCGACCCCCCTTCCAATCTCTAAATAAGTGTAAAGCCGCCACGCTCAGAAGTGGTCGGTGACATTGTCCTCCCGCCGTTGTCTGCTCGAGCGGATGACGTGGTGACCCAACCTGCCGGCGACACTCTCCCTCGCTCCCAGGCTGGAAAACATGGGTCTGTCGCCGGGCTGCTAGCCCCAACGGTGTCCCTCGCGCTCAGCCTCCATCCTGCGCATCCGCTCCTCTTCGTCGTCCGCGCTAATGGCCTCGCTGCGACGCCCCTTGCGTCGGCTGCGCTTTCCGTCGTCGCCGCCTTCATCTCTGCTGCGCTTGACACCCGCCAGGCCCGCCAGGCCAGCCATGCGCTGCGTCTCCTTGAGCAGACGCTCGCGATCCCTGGCCTCACGCTCGAGGGCGTGGGCATCCTTGGTCGGCACGCTGGGCGCGGCTTTGCTGTTGATCGACGCCTGGGAGCCTCGTCTTCCTGTGTCTTGCCGCTCCGAGCCTCGGCCGGGCTTGGAGCTCGCTCCCCTGATCTCGAGGCCTGATGTGCTGCCCCGCGGGCCGGTGGGCGGGTTGAAGTCCTTCTCGACAGGCGTGGCCGGCTCCGCCGAGTGCTTGCGACTGCTGCGGTGACGGTGTTCTCGATCTCTGTGCTTGTCGCGCTTCCGGTCCTTTTCACGGTCGCGATCCTTGCGGTCACGCTCACGCTCATGATCACGGTCGCGGTCGCGATCTCTGTCTCTGTCTCTGTCTCTGTGAGACCGGTGGCTGGACTTCCTGTGGTAGTCATCGTCGTGTTCGTCACGGTACTTGTCCTTCTCCCGATCGCGCCGCTTCTCGTCGCGGTCTCTGCGGCTCCGGTGGCCCGATCTCTTGGAGTCGCTGGGCGTGGCGGACCTCGACCTTTCCTCGTAGCCGTCATCTCTCGACCGGGACTTGACCTCC
The DNA here is from genome assembly GCA_034509685.1 of Colletotrichum cereale. Taxonomy (NCBI): domain Eukaryota; kingdom Fungi; phylum Ascomycota; class Sordariomycetes; order Glomerellales; family Glomerellaceae; genus Colletotrichum; species Colletotrichum cereale. The sequence continues at coordinate 19,659 of JASUDE010000080.1, read as the reverse complement.
TCTTCGTCGTTGTACAATGTGTGCTTTCTGCTCTTGTGCTTCCTGCGACGGTAGTCGTCGTCTCGATCGTCGACGACGGACCTGGATTCTGAGCGTCTGCGCCGACGCCGGTGGCGGTCGCCACGGTCACCACGGTCGCCACGGTCGCCACGATCACCGCACTCGCCGCGCTCGCTCTTGCGCTCTCGACTCTGGTCTCTACTGCGTGATGGAGAGCGCGAGTGATCCTCCCGTTCGCGTCCGGCGTTGTCCCTCTCGGATCTGACGTCAGGTTCCCTCTCACGGTCTCGACTAGCATCCCGTCGGCGGCTCCGGTCCTTATCCTTGGTGCGCGTAGACGAGTTGCTCCTAGATCGTTGCTGTTCCACGACGGGGCTCTGCACGACAGGCCTGTCGGCCGACGCCTGCCGACCTCCTCTCTCGTCAGGGATAACGTATCCTCGCGCACGCAATGTGTGCAAGCTTGTATTCGGCAGGCCCTGGCGCATGGCCTTGGGACCCGTCGGGGCATTTATGGGAACATCAGGTGCCGCAGGTGCGAATCCCGGGTTCTGGTTTGGGAAACCCGGGGGTCCATAACCTACAGGCATGCCGTTCCCGTTATACGCAGAGTAGTCACCCGAATCCTGTGCCATGTGTGATCCGTTCTCAGCCTTCTCCGATGCATCACGAGGGCCCTGCTCGTGCCCGGCCTCGCTCACTGGTTTGGGACCTTCACCACCGCCCTCTCCGCTGTTGTCACCTCCTGCATTGGAGGTCTCGTCTTGCTCGTTGTTGCGCTCGCGGCCAAACTCGTCCACGTTGCCGGCTGCTCGGCTCGCCTCGTCAGATGCCTGGGCGGGCACGTTGGATCCATGCTGCTGCTGTTGCATGTGGCTCTGGTCCCCGTAGCCGCCATACTGTTGGTATCCGCCCCGACCATAGCCACCGCCGTAAAAGCCGCGTCCTCGTCCACGCCCACGGTTGCCGTAGTTGTTGCGGCGGTAGTCATTGAATTGGTGACCGTAATTACCTTGATTGTACCCTGACTGGAATCCTGAGTTATAGTTGCCAAAGTCACCAGATCCCATGCCAGCAGCATTAGCAGAATTGAAATTATCTTGGCCGAAATTCCATGACTGTTGCCCGTTCCAGTTATTGGAACCTGAGCCGAAACCACCGCCGAAGCCTCCCATGCCCATGCCTTGAGGACCATAGCCGCCGTTCATGTACATGTTCTGCATCGCCATTGGGTCCATACCCATTCCTGGCATACCTGGCAGTGTCAGCTCCGGTCGTGTGTATGTGGTTACGAGTGAGACCTACCCATCATAGGAAAGTTGCCGAACGAGTTGGCCCCCATGCCGTTCTGCATGGCCATCATCATCTGCATCTGGTTGAAGTCGCCATTCCCGGCAAAGTTCATGTTCGGAAAGCTGCCTCCGTTCATGCCGTTGAAGCCGGCATTTCCATTCGCGTTCGCATCGTCGCCTTCGGCACCGTAATTCTCCGCGGCATCACCCTCCTGCTGCTCAGCGTTCCGGTTGCCATTGGCCACGTTCTCATCGCCGGTGATGATGACTGTCTCGTCATCGTCATCTTCTCCCTTAGAGATGACTGGCTCTTCGTCGCGGTTGGGCGCGTCCTGTAAAGCGTGTTAGAGAGGTTTCGAACCTGCACAAACATCAATCGGGCCACCAACGTTGCTGTTCTGTGCCGTCGGCGCGTCGGCATCGGTGTTCTCGTTCGTGCTGGCATCCGCGGTTGGCGTAGGCCTGGAATTGGCACGTTCGCCCTGCGCACTGGGTGCAGCGGCAGGCTGCGAAGGGGTATCAACGGCCGGGGACTCGGAAGGGGCAGCTGGGTGTGCATTCGGCTTCGCGTCGACGGGGGGAGGTGGTGCCGAGTCCTTCGCATCCCTGGACCGTGCTTCCTCGCGCTTTTTCTCCTGGGTACGGAGGAAGACTTTGATTGTCGTTCGCAGCGACTTGTGCGGCGTGCAGTCCTCGGCGGAGACGGGCGAGTGCTCGCAAACCGGACAAGACGAGGGCAGGGAAGATTGACCTGGAATATCAGTCAGAGAATGATCGCAACTGTGACGCATGAGGTCGTGTGACTGACAAGTCTCGCAAATGGCTTGCTCGCAGCAGGGGAGACGGAAGGCGGTGACGGCGAGCTTGCTACAGATGGCGCATCGCAGCTTGATCGGAATGTCATCGGGCGCGAGCGAGCTAAAGACGACGGGTCAGCTCGGCACTCGGTACGCAGCAAAAGAATGCGGACTCGCCTGATGAGCTCGGCCTGAGCCGGGGTAATTGACGAAGCCATGTTGTCGTCGGTATGGAAGGAAGGAGGCTCAAGACGAGGGATACATGGGCGATGGAGGGGTCTAAGAAGTACAGCGGAAGTGGCCGTGTTGGGGTCAGCCGGGGATTGATGTGGGAAGGGATGAAATAAAGGTAAGAAGAGTTTCAGCGGGTCACGCAGGACACTCTCATGGCGGCTGGTCGTGGCGGTTGTGCGTTTTTTTGCTTGTTTGCGCAAGAAAGCAAGCGGCCGTGGAAAGGTTCTGTAGTGACGGACGAGTTTGAGGTGGACGAGGCGCGGGAAGGACCAGAAAAAGGGTGGGACGCGTGGGCGACAACTGGCCAATCAGGACCCACCATTCCACCTCACCGGCCTGTTCGGTTTACAGTGCTTGCTTGGGATCGGCTGCCCGTCTTGCCCAGTGAATTACTCGCTCACCTGCCAGCTTACCTATTCAGTCCTACAATCCCACGATGAGACGGGCGGTGGAACCCGGGGTGCATTGCCCCAGGCTACCTTATGAAACATGGAGCGCTACTGTGAATCGTCTTGACCTGTATATGAGTCTTCGTCTACATAATTGCACTACGAAGAATCAGTTGCAACTAACCCGCGATCCATCCCAATGTCTTCTGCTGCAATACGTTCCAGTACAAAACGACCCATGTTACACGACGAAAAGTCGGCATGTAGAGGATTGCGAGCGTCTTTGGGTCTGCTTCCAACCCGTGACGAGCTTCCCCGTTGCTGCCGGATGGACGCTCCCATAAAAATGACCCCTTATAGCAGAAATGCAGCGCATGAAAACTGAACGACTCCAAAATGATGAAAATAGTGATTCCTCTTCGCCCAAAGTCGATCCATCCCGGGGTCACACATACACACACGCAAACGCACACGCAAACGCACACGCACGACGATCAGCAAGCGCATCCCTCCTTCGCCGCGGCGTCTCTAGAGCCCGTGAGGCTGACCCGCTGCTGGTCCTCTCCGCCTCGGCTGACAGCGTGCGATGCGCCCGGACCCCGCGCGCTCTTCAGCGACGTCTCCGGGATGGCGTTGGCGATCGCCGTGAAGACCTCGGTGACGTTGTGGCCCGTCTTGGCGCTCGTCTCGAAGAAGAGCAGGCTCTCCTCCTCGGCGTACGTCTTGGCCTCCTCCGTCGAGACCTTCCTGGCGTCGCCAGAGTCGTCTGCGTCGGCCTCCTCGTTGTCGCCGGCAGATCCGGACTGGGTGTCGTTTGTGAGATCGAGCTTGTTGCCGACGAGGGCGATGACGATACCGGGTGAGGCTTGTCGTTGGAGTTCCGCCACCCAGTGCTTGGCCTTGATCAGCGACGTCGGCTTCGTGAGGTCGTAGACGACGAGGGCGGCTTGGGCGTTGCGGTAGTACATGGGCGCCAGCGAGGCGAAGCGCTCCTGGCCGGCGGTATCCCAGATCTCGAACTTGATCGTCCGGGTCGGCAGGTTGCACTTTTGTGTCAGGAAGGCGGCTGCAAGGGAATAGTCGGGTTAGCTCTCGGCCCAGCGACCCATCTGCGACGGCAATGTTTCGTACCTCCAATAGTAGGCTCCTTGTTTTCTTGGAAATCGTTGTTGACGAAGCGCAGGACAAGCGACGACTGCGATGCGTTTAGCACGAAATCACGATGCCGAGTTCGGATGGCGGCCGTACCTTTCCGACCGCAGCTTCACCGAGCAGGACCAGCTTGACGCTGCTGCTCGGCTTCGGGGCACCGCCGGATCCATCCATCTTTATCGGTAGTTGGGTCGATAACGACAGCCTGTATGGAGTTTCGTGGGTAAGACGGGGCGGGCAAGTTGAGAGAAATCGGCTCGGATGGAGAAGGGCGGCGAATTTGAATCAAGTTGCTGCCTTCGCGGTGGGTGGGTGGGTGGTTGGTTGGTTGGTAGGACGGTTTTCTTAGTGGGAAAGTAGTCTAAGGTTAGACTGTAGTTCGGCCACTGAAACAACGAGGGTGAGGCGCAACAATGACGAAGCGCCCTTGCGCCGAAGAGGTGGCACCGGCGTTGACCAATGCTCTTGCTCTTCTTCAGCTAGTGTTCCTGGAGGGGCGGCGGAGGAATGATGGACCGGAGTCCGTCAGGGCCCCCCGCTGGGAAAAAGGCCCACTCGCCTGGCCAGGCCGCGACAGGACAAGCGTGCAGCAGCCCGCTGGTAGGCGGCAGAAAAAAAAGTTCCTTGACCACCTTTGGATCTTGGATTCTGGAGGGTCCAGCAAAGGCTTGCAAGACTTCATTTCTCTCTTTCGTCCACCCCAACATCGTGCATATACGTCCGGTCTTGGGAAAAACGAAACTCACATCATGGCGCCCGAATCGAAGAAAGAAAAGGTGCCGAAGAGGGTCAACCTTTTGGACGACAGCGACTCGGACGACGAGGATGGAGGGGCAGACATTGCGACGCCGCAGCTGAAGGTCAACGAGGAGTACGCGAAGCGATTCGAGCACAACAAGAAGCGCGAGGAGCTGCACAGACGTAAGTGGAAAAAAAGAGTGTCCCGCGCGGTACCCGGAGGCAATACCTGACAATAGACAGTGGAGGAGAAGTTCAAGAAGACCGGCAAGGGCAAGGATGACGACTCCGACGCCGACTCGTCGTCGTCCGACGAGACCGAGGACGAAGAGGGATTCCTGGCGACGGAGGACCTCGACGCGCAGATCTCGGCCACCCTCAGCGCGATCAAGAACAAGGACCCCAGGGTGCTCGACAAGAACTTTTCCTTCTTCCAGGATACCCCCACCGCCGAGCCGACGCCCTTGAAGAAGAAGGAGAAGCCGATGTTCCTCAAGGACTACCACCGCGAAAAGATCCTGGCCGGAGGCGTCGGCGCGTCCGACGACGAGGACGAGGACGCCCCGCCGCCGCAGACGTACAACCAGGAGCAGGACGCCCTCAAGAAGTCCATCATCTCGCAGATCAACAAGGCGGCCGAGTCGGACGACGAAGACGACTTTGTGCAGCGGAAACCGGGGCAGGAGGTCGTGAAGCCGCAGGACCTCGACGACGAAGGCATCCACCCGGCGCGCGCGGCCAACGTCAACCCGTACAAGAAGAAGACCAAGAAGCAGATCACCGAGGACGACATCGCCAACGCCGAGAAGGACCCGGAGCTGTTCCTGTCCAACTTCATGGCGGCGCGGGCGTGGACCGAGGGCGGCGAGCACGACTGGAAGGCGTTCGAGTCGGACGACGGCGAGGGCGACGAGGGCGAGCTGTACGACAAGTTCGAGGAGGCGTACAACCTCCGGTTCGAGGACCCAGACAAGGCCAACCAGGCCCTCAAGACGTACTCGCGCGAGATCGTCAACGCGCGCTCCGTGCGAAAGGAGGCGGCCAGCTCGCGCAAGAAGCAGCGCGAGGCCGAGCGGGAGCGCAAGGAGGCGGAGAAACAGGAGCGCAAGGAGGAGAAGGCGCGCCTGCGCAAGCTCAAGCTCGAGGAGGCCGAGGAGAAGCTCAAGAAGATCAAGCACGCCGCGGGCCTGAGCGGCAAGGAGCTCAAGGACGAGGAGTGGCTGCGCTTCCTCAACGACGCCTGGGACGACGACAAGTGGGAGGACGAGATGAAGCGCCGGTTCGGCGAGGACTACTACGCCGTGGCCGAGGGCGGCGGCTCCGACTCGGACGAGGACGCGGAGGACGGCGGCGACGACGACCAGAAGAAGCGGAAGAAGAAGGTGCCCAAGAAGCCCAAGTGGGACGACGACATTGATATCAAGGACATTGTCCCCGAGTTCAAGGACGTCACGGAACTCCCCCCCATTACGCTCACAGACGACGAGGCGGCGGCGGCAGCAGCGGCAGCAGAAGAAGAAGAAGACGAAGACGACGACGACGACGACGAAGACGAGGACGGCCGCCCGTCCAAGAAGCGCAAGACGACAAAGGACCTCAAGAAGGAACGGCTCGAGGCCAAAAAGGCCGCCAAGGCCGAGCGCGCCAAGCTCGAGGCCCTGGTGGATGCCAAGATGGACATTGACGCCGCGGTGCCCGCGCAGTCGTCGTCGTCGTCGTTGTCCGCCGGCGAGCTGCCCGCCTTCCGGTACCGCGAGACGTCGCCGCAGGCCTTCGGCATGACGGCGCGCGACATCCTGCTGGCGCCCTCGGACGCGGCGCTCAACAGCTTCGCCGGCCTCAAGAAGCTCGCGACGTTCCGCGACGAGGACAAGAAGCGCAAGGACAAGAAGCGCCTCGGCAAGAAGGCCCGCCTCCGCCAGTGGCGCCGCGAGCACTTTGGCCAGGAGTACGAGCGCACCGGCCCGACCTTTGGCCTCGACGAGGTCGAGGTCAAGGAGAAGAAGACCAAGAAGCGCGGCAAGCGCGCGGGCGCCGGCGAAAGGTCCGAGGAGAACGCCGAGGACGGCGGCGCCGCGCTCGACGGCGCGGGCAAGAAGCGCAAGAGGTCCAGGGGGGGCAAGAAGAAGGCCGACGGCGTCGCGGAGGAATAAGTGAGAGAGAGAGACAAAGGGGGGCCCAGGAGTGTCCCTTCTTTCCTCAATAAAATTTTCTTTGTTGTTTTTTAAATGGTTACTGTATTGGGCTTTTTCCTCCTCGGGGCATAGAAAAATAGTTGTATTTAGACCACACACACACACACACACACACACCATGATACCATCCATGTATACAGTTTTTCACCCCCTCGTCAAGACTGGGACGGGAAACGGGTCTCGGGCCATACGCATCATGAAAAACCCCATCAAAGCTTATTTGCATCCTTTCAATTGCCATTAATGGTAGGTATCTCACAAGTACAATCGCTAGAGCCAAAAAACCCCGTCAGATCCCCCCCCCCCCCCCCCCTCCCCCCGTCCCTTTTTTTATTATAGATATAAAAATCCTGACCTTATACCGTCCCTTCCTTTTCGCCACCGTCATGTAAGTCATTAGTAGAGAGGAAGGAAGACGTCAAAAGAACACCGCCAAGACATGAGCAATGTACAGGCACACGCCCGACGTCTTCCATCCCCTTTTTTTTACTTCACGTCGCACATCTCCAGCTGCTTCAGCGCGCCCCGTGATGCAGGCTGCTGCCAAACACGTTTCCGAACCCGTCCAGGTTTATGCCCATATCTTGGCCGATCTCGGGTGGCTCCATGTTAAACGGCATAAACCACGCGGTCGATGCCTCTTGGCCCCCGAACCCTGCCATGCTGTCTGGGTGTCCGTGACCGGGCCCGCCCATGCCGTTGTGGGTGCCGCCGCGATGTGGGCGAGGGCGGGCACCACCCTCCCGGTGTGTCCCCGATGCGCTGTGGGCACTGGAGGGCATGCCATCCCAGTCGATGCCGTCGAAATGACCCATGTTGCTCTGTTCCGTAGAGTACCCGCCAAAAACGAGCTGCCGGTCGAGGGGCTGCAAGATTCCGCTCTGCTGATGCAAGGACATGTTGAGCAAATCGGGTGGGTAGAATGACGGCGTGCCAGGGTGGTGGTGTCCGAACTGGCCGACGGCTATCGGGCTGATGGGCGAGAGGGCGTGGTAGGTGGATCCCTGCGAGTGAGGTACAGTGAGGGGGTTGAAGTTGGCCGAACCGCCGGTCTGGCCGCCGTGGGAGCCTTGCATGGCCCTTTGCTGCTGCATACGAGCACTCAGCTGCTCCTGCGCGGTGGCGGCGATGTTCTCGGTGGAGAGCGGCTCGGAATGGCCCCCTTCCCCCTTGACGCCCATGTTGAGTTTCTTTCCAGCAAAAGATCTGCGCTTCGACGGGTTCGGCCTCGAGGAGTTGCCCTCTGTGCTGCGAGGCGGTGATAGTTTGGTAAAGTACTCCTCGACGGTGTGCAGCTCGGGCTTCTGTTCCAAGACCGCGTCGTCGCCCTTTTCCTTCTTCTTCTGCGTTGCCGGGTCCGAGAAGTCGGACTGCGAGACGCCGTGGGGGTATCGGTCGAACCAGTCGCCGTACTGGAAGATAGGGGAGGCCGTGTTGGCCTCCTTGCTCGAAGATCCCCGTCTGGCAGCGTCGGCGTATGTCCGGTACTGGTCGCGAAGGTTTTCCGACATGTGGTGGAACATGCCCCAGTACCTCTTCATCTTGGAGAGGAACTTGACGTTGGTTGCCAGGTTTCTCTTCGAGGTCGCCTCCACGGCAGGGTTGCCGGAAAAGATGCCGAGGATATGAATGGTTCCCGAAGAGAACGCGCAATATCCGACAAAGGGGGCGGTGACCATGTGAGACTCGGCGTCCTTGAGGAGCTCGGAGATGCGGTTGGCCTCGGCGAATGTTTTGTCGCCGGCCTTTGTGACAAAGTCCCTGGGAAACCCTTGGGCCGCGGCGCTTTCCGGTGTCACTACGGCGGCACGGTTGAGGAACAAGATGTTTTGATGGATTGCGATGTGGAGAAAGAGGAACTGGTTAGCCATCCTTTCTGTGTCATGGAGTGCCAGGTTCTCGGGCGAGTACTGCAGCCACGCGGGGAGGTCGTCCAGCAGCTTTTCCGCCTCCTGCAGCAGCGAGGCGTACTGTGACTCCGGGCTCCAGATGGGATGTGGGTCGAGCTCCTTTCCTCCTTGGTTGATATAGTTGATGACCTTCCCCCAGAAGGCGATGGTCTTGATCATGTGGGCGGCAACGCCCATGTTGTCTTTGGCATTGTCCAGATGGCCATCTCCTGCCGACACGGGATGGGGGACTTTACCCTTGAGGGTTTCCGTCGCCGCCGGCATGTCGAGCTGGAAATACTTCTCCTTGATCGGGAGTGGTATGTCGACCGTCTCCTCCCGCACGAACGTCGGCCGTTCTGTGCCTGACGAGTTGAAGCGATCCATGAGGAAGCAGGCCCACATCGTCCTCCGTCGGATTTCCCGGTCGATGAAGCTCAACTGTGATGACGCGTTACGGTTGAGCGGGTCGTGGTCGAGGTCCTTGTGGAGTTGGAGGGCGAAGGCCATGCGGATTGCTTGCCCGCCCAGAGCCCAACTCCTCCCGCCGTGGCAGGTGCCAAACTCGTGCAGGCCCAGGACCAGCAGGCATGTCAGAATTGTGATGTTGGGCCATTCGTACCGCCTGGTGCAGATATCTCTGGCATGCGATGCCCACTCCTCCCCGCGCAAGAAATTGGGCGACGAGCTGTTGAGCTTGGGGTGGCTGGAGAAGCGGGCGGCGACGGCACAAACTGACAGGATGAGAACGGGCGGCAGCGTCCCGGCTCTGCGAATCGGTTAGCAAGCCTTGGGTTAGCGGAAGCCGTCTCACGGGACATACCTGAGCTTCCTCATATAACTCGGCTTATGAAGCAAGTGGTATGCTTGGCCGTAAATATTCTCGAAAAAGACCTCGGCTAAATGTTCCTGGATCTCCTTGGAGGGCAGTGCGTCGAGTCCCTCGAGGAACAGCTTGTTCTCTTCCGCCTCCTGCGCCTGGAGTGACGTTGGCTTATTGGGCGCTTCGAGCAGGGTCTTGACGGATGCTTTCGCCCAGTGGTCGAGGTCTTGGCCGAAGGCCTCGTCGGCGGCTCGCTTCTTGGAGCCGGCCTTGGCCGCGGGGAGGGTACCCGGAATTGCCGGCTTGACGACGGCCCGGGTCAGCGACGCGGCATTGGCGTCTTGTTCGTTTTTCGGGACGATCTTGATGATGCGCTCTTCCATGCGCTTGAGCCGCTTGTCCAGCATGGCCATGTAGTCGGTCCTGGGCGCGGCCTTCCTGGTGGTCACCTTGTACACGCAGGGGATCCGCGAGCGCAGGCAGTGCTTGCAGGCCGGCTTCTCACCGGAGCACCGGATCTTCTTGCGGCGGCATGCGATACATGCCAGTGGAAGGCGCTTTCGTTCTTTACCGGCCTTGGTCTTCAATTCGCTCCATGCGGGGGTTTGGTCCGTCTTGTCGTCCTTGGTCTTGCCGGTCGTGTCGGCCCCGTTGCCGGCCGTCTGCGTAGGTAAGCCGAACTCGTCGGCTCCGGCGTCTTCGAGTGGATTGTGGTCGGCGTGGCCACTGTCTTGGCTGCCGTCTTCCGAGGTCATTACGCTATGGCGTCGCTGGCCCATGGCTCTGCCGACGAAAGGGCCAGACATGACGGTTATGGTGTTTTGGCGGCCGGCTAGAGAGGATACCGAGGGGGGTTGCGACGTGGTGAAGGCGTCGGGGGAATGGTCTGGCTCGGCGAGGAACATGATTGCATTCTGATCGTGGAGTTCGTGGGGGGGAAAGGAAAAGTCGTTGGCAAAGCGAGAAACGTCGACGAGACTCTGGGAGGCGTTGTTGGACCGCATGCCGTCATTTGGAGTTCTGGAGGAAAAGGCCTGGTGGGAGGCCGAGGAAGTGGTGGTTATGTGGGAGTGAGCGCCGGGCGAGTCCAGGCCGTGCTGCGAGTATTCGAGACTGGCAGCTCTGAATTGTTGGTTTTGGAGCTGCTGCAGACTTGATGACATTTTCCTTTGTCATGCACAAGGAGGCAAGGGAAAAGATCAACGGAGAGGGGACTGTAGAAAGAGGGCGGTCCCGAGCAAAATGGCTCCCCGCACGCCGGTGCTGGAGTGCGGCGTCTGTGTCCCTGTCCCTGTTTATGCCTTCCGACCACGGTGTAAGTGGTGTGATTGCGAGTGTGAGCAGTGGGTGTCACAGCGGTCACAAGCAAGGACCATGATACGGCGGGAAAAGAAAAGAAAGTGAAAAGGACTGGTCCTGGGGGCGAGGAGCAATCCGGTCGGTTGGCCGCCGTCTTCGTCGGTGGTCTCTCGTCTCGCCTGGCGGTGCTGAGCGTTGCAATTTGTTCGTTGGCGAGAAAGATGTACAAAGTTGAAGAGAAGGGGGTGGGGGAGGAAAAGAGGCGTCGAGCTTTTGTCGCAGAGAAGGAATTCTGACTCGGCCACTTGTAAAGCACCTTGGAAAAGCAGAGTCCTAATAGTAGTAGTAAAGGCCGAGGGGAGCGAGACCAGGTTGACCTTGGGTTAAGTCAAGCGAGAAGGAAGGCCCAGACCAAAAAGAAAAGGAAAACCCAAAACCAAACCAAACCAGCGGAGCAGATTTGCGATTTCCAAAGGAGATGGGGAATGTCGCCGGCTTTGCTCCAGCAGCAAAAACTGGGGTTGGGGAGGGGGAAGAGGAGGCCGGTCGGCCGGGGAGAGGGGGGATGTGGAGGCGAGGGGGGTGGCCGTGGTTAGGGAAGGGGGGGCGTGTATTAATGGACCGCGTCTGATTGCGTGAAAGGACAGTGGTTGCTCCAATCCAAGTGGGCGTGTGCAAGTCTGGTGCAGATGTAATGCGCAGGCCTGTGTGGGTGTGGATGAGGGAGTTGGAGACTCTCTCTCTCTCTCTGTAGCAGAGCAAGCGTTTTCGGCGGTGAAATTGTGGGGGTGCCGTGTCGAACGCGGCCGGGGAGGGGGTTACTGTGTAGGCTGGGCTTGTCGTAGCGCATGCGCTGTACATCGGTTAGGTACCTAGGTACTGTAGTATAGAATGGGGGGGGGGGAGGGGAGGGGACCTAGGCCGTCCGCAGAAACTCTTTGTGGGGATAAGTACCTCTGTTTGTTCCACGCTTCGTCAATGGACAGGCCTGGCTGGCCTCTACAGTGCCCCTTCACTCGCTGGATCAAGTAACAAGCCTCTGGGCTTTGCTGCTGAACAGACCGCAGAAACAGTACGGTTGCAGCCTCGATGTGTTGAGGCTTCTCAGGCTGGTGCTGACGACGCTGTTGGTTTTGGTGTTTGTTTGGGTTTCGGCTGACAGATGCTTACAATGTATGGCGATCCCCGTCCTCGGTGGAGCTGGCTCTCCAAATCTCAGTGTGGAGGAGTTGCGCTCGTTCGCCTTGTCTCGTGATGGCTAAGGGGACCAGATTCCCAGGGAACCTTAAGTGCTCCAGACGCAGACGCAGACGAATCACACTTGCTGGCGCTCACGCTCGGGAGCCGGTGATTATGAGGCGACAGGCCGTTCCTCCTCGTCCTTGTCGTCTGTCGGCGCCGTGGCTTGATTGCAGTGGCAGCTTGCTGGATGGATGCCCGGAAGGCTCTCGGTGGATCGGTGGAAAGCCCCGTGTGCAACCAGAGCTGCTGCCCGACGTCGTCGAGGGAATTATTAGCCGGGGGGGGGGGCTAAGATGGTCTTGTTTGTAACTTTGGCGGCGCAATATCCTCTTCCCTTTGAGACCGAGGCTCCGTTGTAGCTCGGCACGGGTTGGACGAGGGAGCTAAGAGAGCCAACAAGAATAGGACTGCAAGGCTTATGACGTTTGGGAGGATTTGCAGGCAATGCATCGAAGATCCGCCAAGCTTTGCGAGCGTGCAGGTGAGGATAACTCCGTTGGTACCTGGACGGGAGGGGCGTGGGGTCTTCTTATAAGGATAGAAGAGAGGACGAGGGCGAATCGCGACAGAACAAGAATAGAGGAGCGCAAAGTGCCACAGGAATGGCCGACTTGGGTCCTGGGCAGCATGGAAAATGGTAAGCAAGTCTGGCAGCCGGGGTTGGAGTGGATGCAAGTCCAGGCCACGAAAACTAAAATCAAACCCGGTCCCTGTGGCCTGTGCTAACTAAAGTCTGCACGAAAGGAGACGCGTGTGTACTTGTGTACATAGTACGGTATGCCTGCCCTGGGAGTGTAAACATGGACGATAGGGGGGGGACATGGTACTGCGAGACACCCATTGCTGCATATGTACTGACGCCGTGATGTGAAGGAAGCGCGGCAGCGTGGAAAAAGAAAGCTTGGCCCGGTGCCTCTCCTCGAGCGTAGTGTACCGTCACGCCCGCCAGACGGTCGTCCTCTTTTGTTTTTCTTCGCTTGATCTGAATGTTGCATCCCGGTGCCCCGGAAGCAAGCGCTGCCATCTTGTCACTTGCGTGTCTGCAGCTAGCTTCACCGTAGCCAGTGTACACATTATACAGCTAGGTCGTTAGTACAGAGTAGTAAGGCTTGACATCGAAACATCGACACAGCCAGCGAAAATTGTCGCAGCAGGAGCCAGCCCTGCTTCTGCATGCCCTCCCCCCCCCCTGCCTGGCCTGGCTTTGAGAGCACGGAAACTGATCTGCAAGGGGTGCTAGCCGCTCCATCTCTTTTGCTCGTGAGAATTCTCCTCGACTGCTACTTTCTCTCACCCTCGCCCTCTCCGGCCAGGTAGGGTTGCCCTTCGACCCTGGTATTCGACGCAAAATGAAAGGTTCCCTACGCAGTACTGTGTACTGTTAGACGCCCCGGCCCCACAAGACCCACGATGGCAGTGCATTGCGAAGAGGTACGGAGACACAAAGTGAACGGGAGAAATGGAGGTTATAGTAAGTGGGGACAAACGACAGCGGTCAAAATGGCCCTTGAGGACGCGCCTCGCCAGGGGATGGATCGGGGGACACACTGGGAGGGCCCGAAGTCTGGCGGAGCATCGACTACGCAGTAGAAGCATCGTCCGAAGCTCTGCCGGTACGGGTGGGTATGCGCGCCGTGCCCAGATGAGATAGATGCCAGGCGGACGCGATGCTCCTGTTGAGCAGTCGACGGTTGTGACTAACACCAGGTCACGAAGCCAAGGATACCCAAATGCCCAAGAGGATAGATGTCCGACCGCACGGTGATTCCGTCCTTGAAGCGCGCATAACATGCAGTAAGCCCCCCAATTCAGACTGTGCATGGCCGGAGAGAATTGTATGCAGGGCTCCCGTCGTCGCATCTTGCAGGGGTGCTGTTGCTGTTGCTGTTACTGTTGCTCTTAGTGTTGAGGGACATTGCGAAATCGGCGCGGTTGTGACTGTTTGAGCCTCCAAAGCGTCGCGAACTCATTAGTCGTGAAGAAAGTATCGGAAACGCAATCGCGTTCATGTAGGTACGGTGTTTCGAAAACACCACAAACATCGCCAGGCCTTCAGGTGATCGAGCGGCCATGTGTGTTCACAGCAAAAAATGGTGCATTCCGGGCAGAGCTCTCAAAGCTGATTGGCTGGTGCGGCCAGCCCCGCAGTACCCATGCCGCCGCATTTGGGACCTTGGGAGTGCAAAGACATTCTCACAGGCATGTTGGTGTCTGACTTGTCGTTCGTAGGGTGTCTTTCACGAAACGCCAAAAGGGGGCCGTCAAGCCGCCATGGCCGATTGCTTGGCTGTTCGGCGATAGGTCCCACCAGGAACGGTCGCAGGCGGCCTAGGGACCCCGGACCCGGGGCCAGGAGCGACTGCGGCGGGCCTGCATCGGTTTGGCCATGATCCGTGTTTGCCGGGGCTGACCCTGGCCACCCTACAGCCCGGGGGCCTCGTCTGCTACAGATACGTTGTCGAGTGTGTTGTGTTCTCGAATAATAGTGGCTGGATCTGTGAGGTGTATCGTGCCGACTACTGATAGGACCCTTGCCATGGAATCTGTTGTTTGGATAAGCCGTAGATTGAACTCTGTCGATGTCCAGTGGCAGACAAGCACGAAGTCTGGCGAAGCCACTAGCTCGGGTTTCAGTGGCGCCGACGCAATGGGGCGTAGGCGTGCGCAGTACACTAGGGGGGTTGGGGGCTCTTTGTTCCACCAGAGTTGGACTTTGGAGCCAGGGTAAGATGACATACTGTAAAACTCAAAGTGCGGTGCTCGGGGATCTTGATGCTTGGCTCCTTTTTCGACGACTCTACGGGTGTACCCCGGTAGTTTTGGGGTCGACCATCGCGATCCGGTGTGGGAATGAATGGTGATCTTCGTAAGGGATGAGAGGCAGCTCCAGGTCGGAGTCAATCACCCATGTCGGTGAAGAACAGAAGTGCTGATGCCGAACGGGCGGCATAGGGTTTTGGGGATTTGGGGGCCGTCTCGAACGGTCGAAAATTCCGAGTTGGCAAGCTGATGAAAGATAGTGTGGGCTTGGAGGTGGTAGAGCGATATACTTAAACGATGATAGGAGGAACAGGTGAGGGGTGAACCTACGCGGCAGGCGCTAAAACCAGGACCCACTCCAGCTGGTCATCGTGATTTATGATTGGCCAATTGAAGCACATCGACTGCTTAGGTAAGGATTGGAACGAGGAGGTCCGTATGAATGGAGTAATTACTTTGCTTGTCCTCACCTTCCACTACCTCCTGTCTCGTGGGATCCGCTAGACGCAACTACAACACACACGACACATAAGGTACTTTGTAGAAAGATAACTACAGCATGAGACCACGCACGACCAGCACGACGAGCACGGCCGATGAATGATTCATCAGCGGCGTATTTCGGCTAGGCTGCCGTGAACCCTGCCTTGCGTCCAATGTGGCTACTGTCTGTGGCGCGACCCAGCGAAAGCGCTCACGTTTGGGTTTGACGGGGCGAGACTCGGGGACCTACGCCGGGCCCAGCGACCAGACTTGGTTAAAACCACGGCACTATACTGAATGGCACGTATCTGTAGGCTATTTGGTTGGGCCGATCCATCAGCCACGCAAGCCCAATCTGAGCGGCTGTGGCTCTTTGTGGGCTCGAAATCGAACACTTGGGAGGAACATGCAGGAACCATCGCATGCCTCGAGAGGCTCCTGGCATTATCCGTGCCCATTGGCACCTACCTAGGTTAGGTACCTAGGTAGGGTTTGATTGGGCTCGTGTTTGACTTCTCAGCCGTGCCTGGATTCCCTCTATCGTTCAGGTCCAAGCTATGGTATTGGCCCCAAAATTTGATCCAATGTCGGTAAATTGTCAGACGCCCATCATATAAGTTCAACAATAGTTGAGTCAAGAACAGCTGAGGGAGAATTCGAAGTGGGGAGGGTGGTCGCTTCGGTTTAAGTGGCCAAGAGACGGTGCCATGACTTGGAGTAACACATCTAGTATGATGCAGATCGTAAGCGGTTGAAGCAACCGACAGAGCAAGGACCTGCTTGTTGCAAATTATGATGGCTCGCTCTTCCCGCCCTCTCCCTAATGGACGGCACCTGCCTGTACCTCCCTGTGTTGTCCATGTGGTGGTACAGGACGGCAGGCGCGCGGCAACATGTTCCTCTGTACCTTCCGTTGGTTGGAATCCAAGCTCCACTTTGGCCCATTCCTCGTTCCGAAACACCACGCGTCGTTGAAGACACTGTCTTCTATGCGTATCCGCATCTCTTCTCCCTCTCATCCCAACGTTGATCCACTCAATCCAATCGCTTGGTCCCCTTTGGCCTCTGCTCACTTTCATGACTTGCCAGCTTTTCTCCGGGTGCTGTCGGAGGCTTTTCCATCGACAACCTCCAAGCCTTGTCGAGTCTCTTTTTCACTTTGCTTTCTGTTACACATTCCGTATTGAGCCGCATGAACGACCTCATCCCTGCCAGAGAGCCTCCCCAGGATCCGGTTCACTGTCTTGGGTCAAGATGGTTTGACGAGTTTGACACGCCGTCAGCCAGAACATCCAACGTCAAACAGAAAATGGGTGGGACCGCTGTTGACACGCCATATCTATTCTTAACTTGCCTCTTATCCACGAGGAAGTCCGACTTCAGACGAATGTCAAAGCCGACCCACGCCCTCTAATCACCGAGAGTAACCCAAGATTGGCACATATTCAAGCTTGTTAATCCTGCCATCCCTTTTTAGGACCCCTGGCGGTGCGGACCTTGCTGCCTTGTCTCCTTTCCTCTCTCTCTCTTTCTCCGGAGACAGAAATAATGACACGTACTAATGGTTCCATCCCTCTACTACCTCCTTCAGGATACGGCACCACGAGCCGTTGCGCGTGTTTCAACGATATTCATCTGGTCTTGTGATAAGCCCCTTGCTTGTTCGCCTCTCACGCTTTTCCGTCACTCCTGAAGGCTGATGACAGGAAGTCACACACACCAACCTCGCATCCGCAGGCGCCATCACCTTGATTTCCCTGGCTTTAGCTATTACGAGCATTTGTGAGATGAGGCGAGGGGACAGGCACCGCGCAAAATGCTGGCACAAGCAGCCACCTAGCCAGGGCATAACGCGTACCATCTACTGGCTATGTGCTGACACCGCCAGTCTGCCCGAGACGTCTGTGTGCTCACGCCCCCCTTCCATTTGAGGTAGCATTGCAGCTTTCATCAACAAATCAACCATGTACACTACCTCGGAGCTTCCTCGCAAATCTCATCTCGTTGCGTGCGTATTGTACGTCTCGGCCCACCAGTCACCGCGTCTCCCTGGCTGCCCCGCTCCTTGTTGACGGTGTGCTCCATTGGCCACCTACCTATGCAGCAGGTTGCTCGGGGCACGCACGATGACAGTGCGTGTCAAGCCGTGTACCTGTAGGGTCTTGTCTCGTACCACCCTGGCCGGATGATCTCCGTCGCCTCGTCTCCGAGTCTCTCAGACGATGTTATCCCTAGGCCCATGCCAAGCTTTACTATATCCACGCTGGTTTGCAACGTCCAGACCCAGGTGGCCGGGTTGGCCTGCTCTTTCCATTTGCGACCAGGCGGGGGATCTTCTGGGGATGGCGAACCTTGATAATTACTCCATTGAGCCATATCGCACTCTGGCGGCACGCCAACGAAAACCACATCGGCGCATGAATCCGAGCCGCTACTGCATGCAAGGCGCACATCAGTCCCCAAAGCCGAGCCTCCCCTTCGAAAGCGACAGCTGGCGCATCGATTCGTGTAAGCCAAGGCGCTACACTTGGCTTTTCGGAACGGGCAGCCACAGTGTACGCGAGTAGCTTTCACGGGGCCAGGAGACGTGCCACGTATATCGGCGCTGAGCATCTGGCAAGCCGGTGCAGTTGTCGTTGTCGGCCACAGGGACCGAGCGCCGAGCAGACACTCTGGCAGATTGGGTTCTAGCTGAAGACAGACGTTGGGCGAGTAAGGGAGCAGAGCTGCATGGAATCAAGGGCCAACCCTCGGGGACGTCTCCCGCTTTGACGGCAGGGGAGAGGACGAATGAGAAGCCGAGGGTGCCTGGCGGCGACGCTCAGAGCGCCACCGTTGGCGGCCCCTCTGGATCCTGTGGGCGAGGGCCTGTCAATTTTTTTATTTTTTTTTATTTTGCTGGCGAGGACCAAGGCATTGCTGGAAAAGCTGAAGGGCAGAGCTTCCGAGGTGATGATGGGTGTGGCTACGTTCGCCCAGGGGGGTGATGTGATATTGACTCTCTGGAAGAAGGGACGAGGTCGGACTTCCGGGAGATTAACGTGGTAGCGGATGGGAGCATTGGTCTTTGGGACGCTGGCAGGTCACGGTCGATGAGGCAGAGATGGTCTTGCTCTCAAGAGCCAGAATTTCTAGACGGTGGTTGTCGGCTTGCTGCCCTACGAGTCCATACCTAGGTAATCCACAAAGGCAACGCAGAGATGATGGAATGACACTAACGGCGCGTTTTCTCGGTGCAATCTACGGTGTGGTTTTGGGGTGGTGTTGAAAGGGGGCACATGTCATCCCGTGGCCCGGCCGCTCCCAGTCCGAACCCACTCCAGGCCCCCCCCCCCCCCACGGTCCCCGGTCGGCACCCTGCCTTGGGTTAGGGATTCGCGACGTTTCGTCACCAGCCTAGGAAACAGCCTCCCGTTATAGAGGTACTTAGTATGTAGTACCTTACGTATGCGTACTGCGTAGGTACGTGTATGAATACACACCCTCATCCAAGTATTATTAGGTAACCCAATTGCTTTCCGGCCTGCACGCCCATGGAGCATTGTCTTTCTCTGCCTTCCCCACCACCACCACCATCATCCGTTTCCTTGTCAGATTGTCAATTCTCAAGTCTTCCATGATCCATCGAACCTTCTGCCCCCACCCGGCCCCACTCGTCGGCTCTCCCCGAGGATACGATTGGTTCGCTGATTAACCGCCACAACGACAACCCGCTATGATCTGCACTGCGGTGCGAATGCGTCCCTGTTACTTTGAGGACTGGCCTTGCAGAGACACTTGCGCAGAGAACTTGCAGAGAGCACCCTCCGGCAGGCAAGACGCCAGGCCACCAGCTTCCGCGCAGCCTCGTCCGCAGCAGCCACGTTTCGGGGCGCTCCCCGGACGCAGCTAGTCGGACAGCCGCATGACTGGCGCCTCGGGGAACGGGATCCAAATGACGGTGAGACCTGCAAAGGAACCAAAGAGGCTCTCGTTGGCTGCTTTCTTCACCGAAAGAAAAAAAGGAAAGGAAAAAATTAGCCTTCACCTCTTAGACGTGTAGGTGAAGACGAGGAAAAAAGCCTTTAGTGTCTGTCCTGTCGCCTATGCCATGTGCAGCTGTTGCTATTTGCTCTACCTACCTACTTAGCTACCTAGCCACCCACCTACCCACCTACCCACTGGTGCTCCTCACTATTCGCACTCGCCCAGAATGGCCATAGTCTGATAGAAGACGCCCCGCCAGTGTAGTTGGTGATATTTTGTTTCATTCGACAAGAGTTGGATGGAAAATTCTAAAATAAAATTGCGGTAGCTTCCTCCCCCCCAATCGACCTCTGGAGAACATTGTTCCTGGGAGTGGAACCTCGTTCTGCTACAACCCCCC